>JAMWYP010000203.1:662500-921188 GCA_025563575.1 Acacia pycnantha
TGTTCTGCCATCATTTGTTTCGTCATCCCTTTCTTTTATATATCCATTGCTTGCGCCATTCAGTTCGTTTCAATCTTCACAATTGAATTAAATATAATATATCCATATATTATATTATAATATAATATAATAATATATTATATCTTTATGCGTCTGCTTCTTTTGAATCTCCAGTGGCATGGCATGTTTTCTTCCATTATTCCCATATGATATATGGTATATAATATAATAATATATTATATTATATCATTTTCAATTTAATTTGTTGTGATGTTATGATATTTATTCCTTTCCTATATTTTCTCCAGATCACATAATATCTCCTACAAAATAAAATAGGATATCAATAGATTTTCAGTTATAATATCATTTTATCCTATATTTAGTTAAAAGATAGATAAGTACATAAAGATAATTAAATAAGTACAAAATATCAATAAATTCAATCCAATATATCCCAGAATCTATCCTTATTTAATTATAAAATATCTACTTATCACGTATATGGTTTCTTATACGGCCGGGGAGTCCAGTATATTAGAGTTCTAATCAGTACCTGTCGATTTTAATTTGATTTATTTGATCCATATAATAAAATGGTACTACCTCCGGTCCTAATCATAAGACCAGGTTAACTTTTTTTGGAGAGATTAAGGAAGCTAAATAAGTTACTTAATTATATCATATGTTTTGTATTCTTAGATTATATATTAGTTTATTAATTAAACTAATAGTTTGGAGAATAAAATAAAAAAAAATACTCTAAAGTAATTTAATTAGCTTTCTTAATTTTTCCAAAAATGTCAACTTGGTTTTGTAATTAGGACGGGAGGGAGTATTTAGTTAGTATTTTCTTTGCAACTCTCTCTTTCATAAGGAGGTGGGAGACGTGGGAGAGAAAACTAACCAGCGATAGGTAGTGGAAGACACACCACACCTTACTAAGGTTCAGGTTTAATTATATATGAACTCTTCTTCTACTTTATTAAATATATATTAATACCAGTTGATCAACTTTATCTGATGTAGGATTTTTGATAATTAATCAAGCATATTTACAATATTTTCTTAATTGCAAGTCCATTAGCTCCTTCATATTGAAGACGTCACAAACAATTGTTTGAAATAGCGATTCAAGCCTTTAAAAACAACTTTTCAATCGTGATTTACAGTATATGAGATAAGTACGTGAGAGAAGTTTTGTCTCGATTTACAAAAATAAACACTGTTGAGGGTCCCAAACGTAATCCCGAACAAACACTTAACTCTCTACTTATGCAAAATCAAGATCATCTTTCAAATGACATTGAACACGCAAATCTCTTGTAAATAAGTTACTTATATTTGGAACACATAGTTGAATAAATCACTTTATGTTGTATAAACTCTTAATTGGAAAGTCAATTATATCTACGACCATAAAATTTTTCTAAAATACAAATAGGAGGGACCATGCACAAATTTGGGAAAATGTTATGTAGGAAATTGTTTGTTTTCTGGATCAAGCATGTTGAGAGAGAGGGGGCGAGAGAGAGTGAGAGAGAGAGAGAGGGCCACAAATTTGAGAAACGGAGGACAAAGAAATGGAGATGTCACAACTCAAAAGTGAGAGGCAATATGATGGATGTTGAGCTAAGCTAGTAAGTGGTCTCACCATAAAGCTTTTGGCATGTGAGTAGGCTCCTATATATATTACCAACTCTCTTACTGTTACTGGGGCGCAACAACCCCATGCTATCCAATTTCATTCATAATTGGTACTAAATGTCCAAGTCTGAAGTAGTCATCAGCAGCATCCATGCATCCTTAGCTTCATTTCTTATAAATAGTATTGAAGTAATTCTCAATGAGCTAGATTTTATAATTAGTTAGATCCAGCTAGAAAGTTAATTAGTTTGGCAGGGAAATAATTATTGAAGTAATTAATCAATGTATTGTTCAGGAATTTTGACTTTCCAAAACTAATTTAGTTACTCCTTCCATTCTATATCCAAGGTTATCTTGGACCTTTTGTTTTGTTTCAAAACATGTTATTTCAAAAGCACAAACCGAAGTCAGCTTTTTTCCCTACCTATATTCCCATGTAATCAGCAGCACTATTTTTCTCATGACACTTTCATTTCATCTCTCTTTTATGATCTTTCTTTTTTCTTTTCCTTGGTTGAGGGTATTTTAATTTGTGACATTTTCTCGATCTGGTTTTTTAATTAAAAACTGAGAGGATGAGTAGATTAGGATTTGGGAGAAAAAGAATGTATAGGGTAGAGAGACTAGAGGTGAATGAGAAGGGAGGGTGAAAAGTAAATGAGGAGTGAAATAATTGAGGGGAGGGTGCGTGACCTCGAGCCGTGTGTTTGTTCCCATACTTGACTACTCTCTCTCTCTGCAACCCAAACCCAAACACTCACTCACTCCCTATCCTCTTTTCTTTTCTACTTTCGGCCTCTAATGCCACTCTCCATTAATGCTGGCATGGGCATGGCCTTTATCGGTGAAACGCAATAGTATTGGTGTTGCGAGGGGAGGTTCTAGTAATGTATAAAAGATGAATCTTCAAATCCCAAAGTTAACGAACCCTCCTCTTCTTCAACTAAATCCTGGCGTCATGTAGTGGCCTTAGCTTGCTCCTGCATGCATGTATATATATAGTTTCACGACGGATTCGTCAGAAACAAGATGTAGCAGAAGTAAGAAAAGTGGTGCCCTAATATTGTGGGAGGAGGAAGCCAGCGGGGTAAATAATAATAATAATAATGGAATCCAAACAATAAAAGAGGATGCTTGCTTGGCTTGGGAAGAAGAAAACAAGAAAGAGACCCAAGAGGGGGTTGTCAGAGCCATAAATGAGGCAACATAGCCCCATCACGCATGTTTTTTTTTTGGACCAAACCATCACGCATGTGATTTTACAACTATATGCAGAAACTCACTACACATATATATGCCCCATTGAAATATTTTCCTTCTTCCTTTCCTTTCCTCATCTCTCACTTTCTCTCCTTGTGTGTTTATTAGAGCCATAAACTTGATGAGACTAATTGCTCGTTTGGAAAAGTGATTGTGGTATTTAAAAGTAGTTTTTTAGTTGTGATCTATAGTATACAAAGTAAGTAAGTGAGAATATAGTTTTGTTTCGATTTAAATGAATAAACACTTTTAAAAACCCCAAATGTGATCCCAAACAAGCCTTAAGTAATCAAAACACTATTTATTAAAAGGAGTAGAAGAAACAAAGAAGCTATGCAGATCATCAGAGCTAAGACGAAAAATTGAGAAAGGAGCAGTAAAGACTAATGAGGAGAATGAGAATGAGAGTGCGAGAGGCCCCACCATTTGGGTGGTGCGTTGTTAAATCTTTTGGAATTCTTAATCAATCTCAGCGTAGAGGTGTCTGTCTAGTAGGACCATCCCCTCTATCATCTACCTCCATAGCCTTCCCATTTTCACTGTTCCTATTTCAAATATCTCCCCACATTACCATCTCTTCATTTTCCCTCTTCCTTAATTCCCTTTTCATTATTCATTCACCTCTCTCCTCTCTACCCTTTCCCCTTTCCCTATCTTTTTATCATTTTCTATTCATTATTTTCTTCTTCTTTCTTTCTTTCTTTTTTTAAAATAAAAAAAAGGCATCACTCTAATTTTTTCTCACTGAACTACTACTCCGAATTCTATTACGGTCATTAATAATTACAATCAAGCACAAACAATATTGTGTAATTAATTTAACATAAAATGGCATTACAAGACTCATGTACAATTCTTAAAAATTGAAATTCCTCTTAATGATCTGATACCGTAGAAATAAGCCAAGTTAGGCACTCCATCATTTATCGCTTATATTACGTACGTACCTGAATTGTCAACTTCAACTTGCATAGTTACCAGCGTTTTCCTTTAAACAAGGTAACCAATTAATGACAGAAGGTATTAATAAATCGCAAAAAGAACTAACTGCAAATTAATTACTATTTCTCTATGATACGTTCTTGAGAGAGAACTCAATTTTTAAAGTTCTCGTGTTATCAATGTAAGTCGTGAATCTTTAATTTCCTTAGTTTATATCTTTAATAGATTTGTGTAGATGCAGATGAACGGTCACTTGAGTTGACTCGTATGTAGAAGTGTATGATTGCATATCAAATTCACATGCTGTACTAATTACAGCTCATAGTTAGCCTAAGTGAAAAAAAAAAAAGCAAATCGTGAAGCTGTTGTGGCAAATAAAGGGGGAAAAAAGCATATCATGAAGCTGCGTTGTGCATTACAGCTTATATTCTATACAGTGAAATACTCTCTCTGTCCAACTCCACTCTTTGTCTTTGCCATTTTCTTTCTTTCTGGGTAAAAACCTGCTAAAATGTATTTGCATAATAATAATAATAATGTACATTCAACTGATTAATTTATTAACTTTTGTTGCCATGGGTTTCTATACCTGCGGATTACTTTATCCTTCTCAGATTGCATGACCAAGTTGAGTTGATCCTTACCATATTCATATATACAAATTATAGCTTGACATAACCTCATCAAAGTTCATTGAAGAAGAAGCTGAGTTAAACCCCACAAGTGGAAAAGTAAATGATCATATATGGCGCAACACGCCAACCTGCAGTTATATATATCTCTTGATTAACGTCAGCTAATAGATTTTCAAATTAAATATCGAGAGTTTTTTTTTTTTTGAAAAATACTTACAAATCAACTAAAAACTTCTAAACACTGATCTTGTTTGTCTTGTTCATCCGTGAAAGGATTCACTTCTTCTTTCAGCATCTTTTCACCGAAATAAATAAAACACCTGCCCCAGGGAGGAAAACTCTTGTCACAGCGCCACGTACTAATTAATCAATGGGGCATTCAACGACAACATAATTAGCTAGCTAGCATGCATATCAAAATCTACTCACACAAAAGAGATGCCAAATTATTTTCTTCTTTTTATTCATCTTTTTTTGCTGAGGGATGCACTCTGGCACTCTGTCACTGCACTACTTATTTTCACTCGCGATTAATCCTCTTGTTTGTAGTCATTTTATTACCAAAAACAATAATATAATCCGCTTGTTTATGAAGGAATTACAAAGCTTCTCTTTTGAGGTTTTATTATTCAAATTCAGTCAGAAGAATGAATGAGATTAATTAGGGCAAAAACATTTCATGAATAAAATTAAACTGATGCTCATGCCTATCATGAGTGAAAAATAATAATACAATTATTGAGTGATAACAACAACAAAAAATTATGCAATCATCTTCATGCTACTATTTATACCTAGAGGCCCAAATTAAATTAGCATGAGCTGAAGGGTCTAAGAAAAGGACAAAATATTAAAGTTTTTATTATCATTTTCTTTCATTACATGATAAGCGATATTTACAATTCAAAATCCATGCATGCATATAATTGAATATTTATCAAGGAAAAGAAAAACTACTCTATATGCTTTAGTTTGAAAATTTGATGAACAAAACATTAAAACAATTAATTTGGCCTTGCCCTTCAATAATTTGCATAATTATTATACGCAGGAAATAAGGAAGTAAAATGGAATCTTTAATCAGACTTTCATTAAGAAAAAAGAGCTATAAATGAAGAAAACAATGCGAAACTTCAATTCAAAAATTCAAATCGCATGGGGAAATTGAAAAAGAAAAAATCACTGGGCATCTTGATTTTCTTGCATTAACGGACCCACAAACATGAAGACAAGACAAGAACTCAAGTTCCACCTGATGGATGTGGAAGTAGACTAGAACAATACCCCCCGGCCCCTACATGTATCGAAACTTTAGGTTAAACAAAAGTGGCTCTTTAATCTTCATCACCTATAATTTCTCAAAAATTGACTTGTCAACAAATCATATCCAACCAATTCTTTTCCTTCGTACGTCTTCGCTGCTCGCTTTACCAACGAGAATGACACAACCCTTGTTTTATGTGCCTATTTAATTTCTCTACTAATAGGGAAGGATCAACCTTTCTTTTAATTAGGTTTATAGTATATGCCAACACATACAGCTTGACTTTGTATCAATCGATGCTGCTGATGAAGTATCGTTAATCCCAAACTAGAAAAGGAAAATTATACAATTTTCTGAAAACCCTATGTGCACGACTTTGCAGCAGGTATATAGTTCTAGACTTGTAGCTGATGATTTTGTTGAGGGTTCAATTATTTAACCTTTTTCCCGAAATCTGACGACGGAAACTTAGCTTTAATGGTTGGTTTTGAAAATTGTAGTGGTGCGTGACATGTTATGGGGATCATCTTATCAGGTGTCATTATTGATTGGGGTGGTGGCGGCTTAGTCATTTGTCAATGCCCACACTACATACCCAACTCTAAGGGCTTTAATTGTTTAGATCATTGACTTTTAGAAGTCCTTTGTGCCTAATTGAATTTAATGGACTAATTATGCTTTTGTGGACTCAGCTTATTCTTTTTTTCTTCTCTGTGTGTGAGTGTGTGTGGAACTCAGATTCATCTTTCAGATCTTCCTTTTGGGCAGACCTACTTTATGAATTGACATTGTTTAATGCTCTCTCTCTAGTATATTTATAAAAGCTCCTTAAGAGCAAACTTAAGTGAGTAAATTAAAAAAGAAGGGGAAAAATTCTCTCAAGAAGAAGGGAGGATGAATAACTGGCCAGTACTTAATGTTGATAATGCATTTTTCTTTGAAGTCTGAAGCACTGAGGTGCCAATCATATTGCATTGAATAAATGTTTTGCAGCGCGCGATGGATTGTCTAATAATACTAAAATATAGTAGTATTATTGTATTGTTATTTTTAATGCCAAAAATGGATACATAAATATAAAATCATAAAACAGCTAGAATCCCAAAATGTGGATCAAACCCATGTGTAAAAGACAATAATTCAACAATGTTGGGACCATTGAGGTGTGTAGCGTTCTTGAAGAAGAATCTGCAATAATTAACACGAGCATTTTAAAAATGATTTCATTTAAAATTTAAAAAATTTCCCGTTCAGAGATCACTATGTATAGGTGCTTTGGGTAGCATATAAACATCACACAAGCAGGCAAACAGTGATTAGAGGTTTAGTAAATAATCTTTTTAGGTATGCAGCGTCATATTGATTGTTATTGTTCCAAAAGGAAATGTAGCATATAATAATAGTACTCTATCATTTTTGTTATCAAATGTCAGAATGATTATCTTTTAGTGGGAGTGGTTCTATGAGGAGTATAAGAAAAAAGTAATGCACAATATCTTCAAGACCATGAGCAATACTTTCCTTTATAATTAATTCACACCCATATATACTTATCTTATATATATGGTGCAATTTAAATTGACGGGCAAACTTCATTTAGGATGTAACGAAGACCCTTTTGAGTATGAATTGCACTCCTAATACTCAAGTAAAACAACAATGACTTTTACAAAATGATAATTTAACTTTATCTTTGTATGCACTCAAGGATAAAGGTAATGAGTTTAATCTCTTGTACGTTGTTGTGTGATTTCTGATGTTTTATTGTCTGTCACAAATAAACTGATGATGTATGGTATTTATAAATTATGAAGTGATGCATTGAAATAGTCCCTCTTGAAACAATATCTCTTCAATTAAAAGTCATAAACACATGTTAGATTTATAAATCCTTATGAACCAACATAACTTTAATAACCAATGTTTATTTAAAATAACTCTTTCATTAAGAGTAGTTACACCTTTATATTACGTTGAGTTATCTTCAAAAACAAACACAACATTCCACTAAGAAAATTTGAGATTGGAATTAAGAAGCATTTTGATTTAAACATTCATGGAGATGAGATGAGAGGATCAAGAGCTTGATGATCGTCTTGGTTGAATTTTTTGGTAGGTTTAGGACTTCTGTACATTGCATATACATGTAATAAGAGGTATTATTATGAATGTTTAAATTTAATTAAATTCAACGTAATTTCTCTCATTTTTACCCCTTATATTATTATGTAAATATTAATGAAAAAAATAGAGAAAATTAAAATAAAGGACCTACATAAAATAATATTTAATTAGAATGACTCTAATTTCCTTCAATTCCTCCTCTCTCTTTCCCATCATTACTACTGAAGAAGAAGAAGAAGGAAGTCGATAAGATTTCAGCATAATATTTGGCACGGAGGGAAACCAAAAAAAAAGGCGCTGGACTGGATAAGAGTGGCGTTGGAACTGGATTTAAGGATTTAGGATTTACATATTTATAAATGTAAATAAAATAAATTTGAAATAATGCACAAGTACTCTACTAGATCAATTGGTTAAGATATTTTGATTCAAATCATGCGTGCGAACCATGTGTGCATTATGAAACTTTTTTTTTTTTTTTTTACAATTTTAAAAAAATTAAAATTTTAAATTAGACTTTTGGCGGCGACAAAAAGTCGCCACCAAAACACCATTTTTGGCGGCGACAAATAACTGTCGCCACTGAATGTATTACAATTTTTTTTTTAAAGAAAATTTTAAATTAGACTTTTGGCGGCGACAAAACGTCGCCACCAAAACACCCTTTTAGCGGCGACAAATAGCTGTCGCCACTGAATGTATTACAATTTTTTTTAAAAAATAAAAATTTTAAATTATACTTTTGGTGACGACAAAACGTCGCCACCAAAACACACTTTTGGCGGCGACTAAGAACTGTCGCCACTGAAAGTATTACGATTTTTTAGTAGTTACCACACCTTATTATAGTTGCTTTTAGAAACTAAAAAGACATGACCTTGGTGACCTTTAGTGTTATAACTCCTGCACAACCTTTCATTTAAATTCCTTAATTCATAAGGACATGAATTTTCAACAAACACATCTCTTCATTTTAAAATATTCCAACAATCCCCCAACATTTTAAAATGATCACAAACTCTTATCACTTCATAAATCTCATGTTGTCAGTAAAGGTATCTCAAGGATTTGAACCTTTACCTAAGTAAGACATGATTTCGCCCATCCGAAATAATATGATAGACTAAGCTTCGAAACAATTATCCCATATGAACAGGTGTGTATGAATTACGCACAGGATCTTAGGCCATTGTATGCCACTTTAAATGACACGTTTGCTAGTTCAAGGTATTTATAGATCATGGAGCGATGCCTTAAAATGATGCCTCTTAAAACAATCTCTTCAATTAAAAGTCATAACCACATGTTAAATTTATGAACCCTTATGAACCAACATAACTTCAATAACTAATTATTATTATTTAAAATAACTCTTCCACATGAAGAGTTACACCTTTATAGTACGTGTAGAGTTTTTGTTTATTAAAAAAAAAAAAAAACCAACACAACCTTCAATTAAGTAATAGTTGCCACACCTTTTCATAGTTGTCTTTAGAAACTAAAATGACATGACTTTAGTGATCTTTACTGTTATGACTCCCTACACAACCCTTCATATAAATTTCTTAATTTATAAGAATATGACTTTTAAAAAAAAAATCTCTTTATTTTAAAATATTCGAACATTATCTTCAACTTTTGCCCAGTCTTACGTCTTTCTATTTTATAATTAGAATATGCCATGTGTCGCCCTTTGAGCTTGTCTCAATACATTGATCTTTTCACCCCCTCCAATTATCTGTTGATGAAGCTTTATGTATATGCGTTCTCCAAATTAGCATACGAAATTTGTCCCAAAAAAAATTAGCATACGAAACAACATAGTTTATTATTGTTGGAAATACTTCGAAAAAAAACATAATATATGGTCCGGTCACGTCCTAAGACACTTTCCTTGTAAGTTATTCCGTCACACAAAGTAAAAATAGAAGGCGGTATTTCTCATGATTAAATGAGCCCTTCCGGCAAGGGTACAAAACAACAAAAAATGAAAACTTAGGAGAAGAGAGTGGAGGAGAGCTCAGGGAAAGAGTTTGGTGCCTTCTAACTATGCATGCACCAAACATGGGCGAATTCATAAGCAGAGAATGCGAACAAGACTGTTGGACCACATAATATAATGACGATTAAAGACTGTTTTAATGACATTTTAAGGCTATTAAATCTGTTTAATCAAGGACTAAAATTAACCAATTAAAACAAATTAAACAAATACCTCAACAGTCATCAAACCGTCAGTTTTAAAGATTCCTCTTCTCAATCCTTTTACTAGCCCATCCCCCAAGCTCACATCTTAAAGCTTCCACAATCTTAAATAATACGTGACTTTTTTTTTTTTTTTTTGGGTCAAATATACGTGACTTGTTTTTGACACACCCATGCATCAAAGTTCCAACAACGTTCACACTTGAAAACTATATACAAAATAAATTAAGTATATATGTTGATTGGACACTTTAATTTAGGGATCTGTTTGTCATGCGTCTATGACTTTTTCGAATTCCCCTGAATTTGAAGTTACAATTTGATTGAACAAGAACTTAAGCTAGTTGATTCTTTGTAATGATGCACTCGTATTCGTATGATCCATCTTGTATTCAAAATATTCAAATGAGAAAGAACATGTGAAGATAAAGATTATGTTTATATTGGTGATTTACTTCTTTACTGTTATATTTATATATTATTTTTTCCTCTCTAATAAATATGGTATATATACAATCAAATATATAACTATACAAATTTCTTGTCTTTGAATTACTCACCCTGATCCTTAATATAAGACATATTTACTAGTTTGATCATTTTAAGAAAGTTAGCTAAGTTAGTTGATATAACATGTATTTTCTAAAATAACCTAGTCATCTTCCTTAGTCTCTCATTCCCTCTCCTCATTGATTATTGCTGAAGGAGCATCAATAGGCGTCTGTTAAGAAAATATTAACAAATATGAAAACTGTCTTATACTTAGGACTAAGATCAACTTCTTAAATATGTCTTATATTAAGAACCGGAGAAGTATATAAATACCATCAGATGGGGAAAGATGCACCACCAAAATAGTATGATGGCAACCTCCTCTTTATTATTTGTTGGGATTGTGCTCTTCACACAATTCCAATATAATAATGAACACTCCAAGGTTCTTTTCCTACTTTTTTTTTTAATGCATACATTTTGCAGTGCTTAGTTTCTAATTAACCTGTCCTGCTTATTGATGCGAGTACACCAACAGAAACATCATCATTTTTGAAAAGGCTAAATTTAAGGACGGGTAAATATTTAATATTCATACATCACCAAGTTATACCCCACTTGGATATATGGAGACTTTATTTTTTCGGGTTATCTGCCTCATCTATTCATTTTTTAAAAAGTGTGAAAAGAAAAAGAAAGGCTAGAAAAAAAGAGGACTTAAACTATGGTGCAAATGGAACTCTGCTTTTTCTTCTTTCAATGTTTGAGTCTTTGAATTTGATATATATATATAATCAGGAAATTTGCAATTCTAACATAAAGAAAATGCTTAACTTATTCAAACCAAGTTTCGTATATTTGTGAGTATATTTATTATTAGACTAAACTCTCGCTCCGCTTCTCTCTCTATGTATATAGTTCCTATGCATATATTCAAACGTAGTAATTAATTAATTACATTATTATGTAAATAACAACAACTCTGCACGAAGATATGAAAATCACATTTTTTGCAAGTTGTATGAAAAAAAAAAAGAAGTGATTTTATCTATCTGTCTACTTGTATGAACTATATGAAGCACTCTAATTAAAAAAAAAAAGATAAAGAAAGAGAGGACAATCTTTCTTTTTTAAAATACAAACACACACATACTATCTTGGGAAAATGTCATTTAAATACCAGATAAAACCCCAAAGCTTCTGTTAAAAAATTAAAAAGACAGAAAGGTGATGAGGAGGAACCTGAGATTTTGAAATTTAAGTATTTTTACTAAAATACCCCTCATCTCTCTTCTCTTCATTTCTTCATCTTCTTGGCCACCCCTCATCTCTCTCCTCTTCATTTTCACTCTCACCAACGCCTTTCTTTCCTCGCCAGCAACAACTTCCACCTTCACCGTCGCCGAGGTGTTCCGCCATAACCACCAAAAATGCCGCAGCTGTGAGTTTGGAAACCCTAGCTTAGAGCCGTGACTGTGAATTTGGAGACTCAAGCTTGGAGCCGCGACTGAGTTTGTTTCTAGTTTGATTTTTTGAAATTTTAATCATTTGGGATGTGGTGGTTGTTGGAGCTGGAGTTTATGGTTGGAAGGTGAAGGAAAGAGAGATGAAGAAGAAGGTGAACAGTAAAACGAGCTCAGGAGGCTGACAAATCCAGTAATGAATAGTAAATGAGTTTGAGGAAGAAGAATGTGAACAGTAAATATGGACTTTTAACAAAATTCGTAATGAGATTAACAAGTTCAGTAATGGGAATAACAAATGTATTCGTTAGATTGTACCATGTCACTCTGCTGAAACCAAAATACGAGGACAATTAACAAATTTCGTAATGGAAATAACAAATTCTTTAATAGTATTAACAAGTTTCGTATTGAGAATAACAAGTGTATTCTTCAGCTTGTACACATGCATGTCACTCTAACGAACGCTTTTGTTATTCCCATTATCGAACTTGTTAATACCATTAAAAAATTTGTTATTCCCATTACAATATTTGTTAATTGTGCTCAGAGTTTGATTTCAACAGTGATATGTGTTCTCCCTGACGAATACACTTGTTTTTTCCATTACTGAACTTGTCAATCACATTAGGAATTTTGTTAAAAGCTCACATTTACTATTCACATTCTTCTTCCTCAAACTCATTTATTGTTCATTATTGAATTTTTCAACCTCCTAAGCTTGTTTTATTGTTCACCTTCTTCTTCATCTCTCCTTTCTTCCCTTTCCAACAATGCAATCCAACCCCAACAACCACCACATATTCCAAATGATTAAAATTTCAGAAAATCAAACCAGAAACAAACTCATAGTCGCGGCTCCAAGCTTGGGTCTCCAAACTCACGGTCGTGGCGTTTTTGGTGGTTATGGCAGAATTCACCGGCGACAATGAAGATGAAAGCTATCGCTGGCAAGGAAAGAAAGGCGTATGTGAGAGTGAAAATAAAGAGAGGGAGAGGAGAGAGGAAGAGAGTGGCCAGGAAGAGGAAGAGATGAAGAGGAGAGAGATTAGGGGTATTTTAGTAAAAACACTTAAATTTCAAAATCTCATATTCCTCCTCATCACCTTTGTGTCCTTTTAATTTTTTTAACAAACGTTTTGGGGTTTTGGAATTTAATCTGATATTTAAATGACACTTTCCCTACTATCTTTGCTTTTTTACATGCACGTTTCCTTTAACTAATTTCCTTAAAATTAGTCGATTATTTTAAAATTATCTTTTTTTTTCACAAATACCTTCATCAAGCATGAAGAAAAGATTCTAGCTGATTACCAACAAGCTGTTGATTGAGGTGAAAGGTGCCTCACCCCTGTAAAGAGGAGAGCACAAATTCAAATCCTAGGAAGTACACTTGTGTAAGGAAAAGAACACAAATTCGAATCCCAGGAAGTATACTTGTTGGGAGATGTGAGAATCATTTGTCCTCTAAGCCTCGAGCTGAGGGGGTAACCTTGATCAAATCAAATTAAAAAAAAAAGGATTGTGGCTGATCAAAAGTTAATCAATTACTCCCTTTGCTATGTTTAAAAGATACTCCCTTCGGTCCTAAATATATGATAAAGTTGATTTTTTTTAAAGATATTAAGAAATGTAATTAAATTACTTTAAAATATTTATATTTGTCATTTTTTTTCTCCAAACTATTTTGCTTGACTTATAACATGATATATAATCTAAGAATATACAACATATGATATATATGATTAAGTAATTTATTTAGCTTCTTTAATCTCTTAAAAAAATTCAACCCTGTCTTATATTTGAAATGGAGAGAGTAACTTTTTATACATATATTAGTTTTATTTTTCATAATATAAGACGTTTGAATGAAATTAGAGAAATCATGAGTTGGGAGGTAGTATTAAGGGACCTTATCCTTAAATACCCTTCTTAATTTAAGGAAAATGGTGAAAGCATGTGCTAGGAGGCAGTATGAAAAAGATATATTTTGAATAATATTACAACATTTAAGCATGTGTAATTAATTGTTCTCATTGCTCTTTTTGTAATTTTTGAAAAAACATGTTATAAAATGTAATGGAAGAAGTTAAAAAGAATAATAATGATAGTAAAGAAGAAAATTAGCGAGGACTGTACAATCTGATTCTGGGAACCAGTGGTAAAAATCACACTTAGGGTAAATATCAAAAATTGGGAAATATACCTATTAAATAGGTGAATATGTGATATCAAATTTAAAGAGGAAAAATCTCTTGAAAATTAGAGTGCCAAAATGACAAAAATGTCCCCGTAAATTCTAATATAATACATGGGAGATAAAACACAAATGTTAGTGCAAGAGTTATGAGATATGGAGTTGTTCTAAATAAGAAAGTTATCAACAAATGAGAAGTGGTTGATTAAATAATTATTGGTTAATTATTTAAGCATAAGCAAAGGAAATTCATAAATAATTATGTAAAACCCTAAAATTAGTGGTTTTTGGCCAAGAATTAGTGAAAACATATTTGCTAATTAATTGGAAATTTTTGAGGAAAAATGGATGAGTTTAGGTATTTTTAGGCCTAAATGCAAGATTGAACCAATAGGAAGATTTTGTAAAAATTAATTATTAAAATAATTATTTTATATTAATTAATTATATATATATATATATATATATATATATATATATATATATATATATATAAATACATATATGGCTGCCGAATTTGACCAAGGAAAGAGAGATAAGAATTTGAGAAAAATATGATAACTTAGTTTACAAGTTTTTATTATTTTAATATATAATTAATTATAGTGAATAGTAACAAAATAAATAGGAATTGAAACGGATCCTATCTAGAGAACCAGGAATAGGATTTCCAAAGTCAAGGTAAAATATTGATCAGTGGATTTTTACCTTTCGTTAGACTTTTCCGGAAATCAATTCCGAGGCCGGTAGAGCATTTTCCTAATAAGACGAAATAGGGAAATTCTGAGAAAGGCCGGATAGCCAAGTTGGAAGCTAAGGATTCAAAAGTCATGATGCGACATCTGGGGAGGAATTGAGAATTTTCCTGGACATATTTGGAATCAGTGCATTCTTGTCCACAGGCGGTAGCTTCCGGAATTTCGTTTCGAAACCGACACGTTTTTCCGTAAAACTTCCGTCAGCCGGAGAAGGCCTAGATAGAATTAAAAAAATAGTTAGACTAGACATTTCTAATGAGGAATGAATTGTCTTGGAATTGTATAATCCAGAATTTTGAGATTTCTCCGAAAGTACGCGAATCGGACACCGATCGGGGATTCTACCGGATCGGAGGCAAAAGCAAAAATGGTTTTGATGACTCAAGGGGCAGCTGGACGTTTTTGAGCTTTCCATGGCCAAGAATCATCCACCATTAAACCCTAGTTTGCTTGGTTATAAAGGAGGGAAAATTACAAGTTTAGGAAAGCAAAATTACACAATTGGCCACAATTTCTCTCTATAAATAGGCCACCACTTCTCTTGAAATTTCACACCATTTGCCTTGAGCAAAACCGAATTTAGAGAGGTTTTAGAGAGAGTAGCTCGGAGAAAAGTCGTAGCGAAGCTCTGGGTAAATTTTCTGCATCGAGCTTTAAGCTTTAGTAGTTCTTTCAGTAGTTAGAGTAGTAATGTTAGAGTAGCCTTTAATCTTTCAAGTATGATTAGATATCATATGATAGGGCTATTTTAAGTTAGAATTTCGAAAATTATCATTGGGTCGAAGTTCTGGCAAAATTTTGGAAAATGGGAGCCAAAGTAACGAAGTGGCCGCTCGACGTGCCACTTGTTGGACGTTTCACGCTTTTCCGTAAAGTACGATTTCAGACGGAAGTACCGTCTACGATCAACGAATGTACGTTCGCGTCTTGTAACACTAACTCGATGTTTATGGTATGCGTATATGTGGTATGTGTGTAGAGGTGTTATCTTGTTTGAGTGCATATAGTGGTTAGAGGATATGTACGTATCTTTGGGTGCAATTGCTCGTATCTTGGGTGCAATCTGTCTGTATGCTGGGTGCAATCTGTCTGTATGCTGGGTGCAATTTGTCTGCATGATGGGGGCAATACATATGCATGGGTTGTGATAGAGCGATGTTAGTATTGTTAATGTCTGTTGTCTGTATACATAAACATGAGGTTAACCGTTACCTGAGATCCGGTGTGCTGGATCTCAGCCCTTAACATAGCGTCAGGTTCAGGAGGACCAAGGACCGAGGAGAGAGACAAGCAGCCCGCGTAGAAGTTCCGGCTAAAGACCTCTTTTGTTGTTCCGTCTGAAGCCTTCCTTTGATGTTGTTATCTACTTTTGAACCACACGGTTTTGTACCACTTCTGTAAATTGGCCAGACTTATGGCATTTTATATATACATATCAGTTACTCAATCGCTCCGATGCTCTACTCTGATTATTTGAAATGATGTTATTAATTAAAAAATATATATACTGCTTTTGAAATTGGGATGTTACAGGTAACCTTGATCAAATCAAATTAAAAAAAAAAAGGATTGTGGCTGATCAAAAGTTAATCAATTACTCCCTTTGCTATGTTTTAAAAGATACTCCCTTCGGTCCTAAATATATGATAAAGTTGATTTTTTTTAAAGATATTAAGAAATATAATTAAATTACTTTAAAATATTTATATTTGTCATTTTTTTTTCTCCAAACTATTTTGCTTGACTTATAACATGATATATAATCTAAGAATATACAACATATGATATATATGATTAAGTAATTTATTTAGCTTCTTTAATCTCTTAAAAAAATTCAACCCTGTCTTATATTTGAAATGGAGAGAGTAACTTTTTATACATATATTAGTTTTATTTTTCATAATATAAGACGTTTGAATGAAATTAGAGAAATCATGAGTTGGGAGGTAGTATTAAGGGACCTTATCCTTAAATACCCTTCTTAATTTAAGGAAAATGGTGAAAGCATGTGCTAGGAGGCAGTATGAAAAAGATATATTTTGAATAATATTATAACATTTAAGCATGTGTAATTAATTGTTCTCATTGCTCTTTTTGTAATTTTTGAAAAAACATGTTATAAAATGTAATGGAAGAAGTTAAAAAGAATAATAATGATAGTAAAGAAGAAAATTAGCGAGGACTGTACGATCTGATTCTGGGAGCCAGTGGTGAAGTTGATGAAGAATAAGACGTGATTCGGACATTAATTAATTGTTTTATATAATAAAAAGAAATGTGCAAATAATGCAAGTCGCTATCCTTTTATGGATTGCCTTGATAACACAATGAATTCCGCATGAAAATCAAAACGGACAATCAATCACGTGGCTACAGTAACTTGTGCATGTGAATGTATAAAAACATATCATCATTATTTGTTGGGGTTGACGTTGATGCAGTATCCATTTTGTTCGAACGCATGGAGTCTCCAATATTTTTAAGTATTTTATGGTTGATCTAATAGCCTAAAGTATTATTTCAAATTATGCGTCCATCGTTTTAAAATATATTTTGTGATTTATTTAGCTGCATGAGGTACTTTTTCAGGTATTTTGCGAGCTGATAAATCTTATACACAATTTTTTTCGTCACCCTTGTTATATAATTTTTTTTTTTTTGCTATAGAAATTTTAGGAAAGGGGTTGGGCTCAGCCGCGATCCAAAGGCAAGGCGAAATCTCCCTTCCTCCTATGTCCTTTGTTACATACTTGAGAGATCTAAGTTTGAGAATAAACAAAGGGTTGGCCCCCAAAAAAAAAAAAACCATAAACAAAGGAAGGGATAAAGAGGAGAATGAAGGGTGTAAATTGTTGTGTAACAAATTAGTGTTGTCTCTGTCTCGTTTTGTGCATATCCTTGCTTATACATGTCTCTTGACCTTAACCTTCAAACATTCATTCATTCAGCTCCATTGGTATGCCCACACCTGACACCTGCACACCCCTTTCCCAAGAAAACCAATTATCTCCCATCCCTTCCTAACATTTGTTCCTTTTCTTTCGTTTTTGTTTTTGGATCTTTTCAAAACATACACATTTGTTTGGTCAAAGCTTCTTGCTTACAAAAGGTTTTTCTCTCTCTTGGGCTGTGTCCCAAGAACTTTCTACATTAATTGATAACACAAGTCAGCGCAAATCTCCACCGGACCGGGCAACGAACTCGGCAAGCGACAGTCAAAATAAGAAGAAAAGGGTCGAAGATGTTCCTCAAGAAATTATGGATGAATGTATGGATGAGAGGGATCAACATGAAGTTATTGAGATGGAAAATGATATGAAGGGGAAAGGGCAGAATCAGGTCAATGATGTGGTTGGCGGCAAATTGCAAGTCCCCTCTTGTAACACTACTACAAAAATGCTAAACAACGACCTAAATAAGACCCAATTAACGACCCTTTTCTGAGGGACGTCTTGGAGGGGTAGAGGAAAATTTCCAAAATGGCGACCTGATCCAAAATTAGGTCGTCTTATTAAGCGACGATATTATATCGTCGCTTAATAAGCGACCTGATTTGAAATCAGGTCGCCTTATTTACCTATATAAGGCGATCTGATTTCAAATCAGGTCGCCCTTAAGAAGATAGAATTCGCCTTAAAGGCGACTGAATAGAATATCAGTCGCCTTAATTTCAACAAAGGCGACCTGATTTTAAATCAGTCGCCTTTGTTGAATTAAGGCGACTGATATTCTAATCAGTCGCCTTATCATAATAAAGGCGACTGATTTAAAAATCAGGTCGCCTTTGTTGAATTTTTTTTTTTTAAAAGTAAACTACAATATGAACATCTACCAAGTTTTTAATTTGCATCACGAAACCACCAAGCAAACGAAGAATCACACTCTAACACAATACATAAAATGGACTATATATAACACCAAAATTGCATATTTTGTACAGACAAAACACCAAATACATACAAATGAACAACAGTAGCAAATTAAAGAATCACTAACACAACAACATATTAATTAATCATGCTCGTACTAACTAGACGCTATGTGTTGAAGAAGATATCTAGATATCATGTCTCGAACCGAATCGATCTCATCCTCGCGAGTACGGATCCTTAGTACCCAAAAACTGTAAATTGGGGAAACAAGGTATAAGATAAACCAATTAAGTAAATGAAATAATTAACAACTCAAGTACAACAACAAAAATTAAATAAACTTGAGAATCACAGAGCGATTACGTACGTTTTGAAAACCTTGAGTACGTCCGCTGTTAACGATGGATTGCATCCAACTCATAACGTAATATCCGCACTCGATGCTCCCTGGTTGTTGATGGCACTATAAATCAAAGGCAAATTGTTAAAAACGAATAAAGGAATATCTAAAGCTACTGTGTCAATGAAATAACTTGAATTGAAACTACTCACCGTCGGTTTAAACCACTTCGGTCCACCCTGCTCTTTTGCATTGATAAGTCTGTCTATACGTTTTGAGGCCCCTATCATTAAAATGGAAATTAACGAGACATGTTAAACCATTCATTTAAAAGAAGAATCGATGATTCGAAAAAATTTACTTACTCGGCAAACATGTTTTTGATATCCTCGGTAGGATTGCCATTTACCGAATCGAACCAATAACAGGAGTTCTTGCTCGGACAAACAACACACGGCGTCAATGACCACTACAACATATACGTATTAATATTAAATTAAGATAAGACCGCAATTTTGACACATAAATCTTATAAGACAAAACAAAAGTACGCACCTTTCATGTATTGGCGCTAGATAACAAGACGACCCTCCGTCGCCCATTGTTAGACCAACATAAATTGACCTCTGGGTAACGTCATTGCGAGTGAAGCCGTGCATCCAGGACATAAGTATCCATACGAACTCGCTCGCGGTGTGTTGGCGCATAATTCACGGCAGACACTATGAAATGAAATGATAAATGTTATTGAAGATCTTAAACAAAAAAAAGAGTACTAACATAATTAAAGGGTTAAACAAACTTACAGGATTGCAAGTTGAAGAAACTGTATATCTAAACAATCCATCGTCAAAAACTCCATCAAATCTTTATTGTCAAATGTCATCGGATATGTCTTTTTTGCACCGACAATGCCCGGAGGCATCTGCAAGCTTATGAGGCCGATGTCCTTGTACATCTCTCGCACTTGTGCTAAGTACGAAAATAAGCCCGCAGCTTGTTCATCCTATGAAAACATAAAAACATATTATGAGTGAATGAGCAATGAAAATCAATCGGAAACAACTCACACTCAATCGAGTAATGTATTTCCTACCATCGCAGTGTCGTCCACATCTCAATAAGATGAGCCGGCCAAAGGATGAACCATGTGATGGCGGCGCCTAGTGTGGTAACCTCCTCATCATCAATCGGGACGGCTGTCTCTTCTTCCCCTCTCGCACACTCGTCCACAGTCACCCGACGTTGGTTTTACGGAATTTGCTTGTTGTGGTGTTTGTCTTGTTCAGGTAAACAAGACCATCGGCAACAATCCGCGGTGTGGGTCATCCAAATATAGGGTGCAAGCGTTGTTGTACCATAGCTTGCATTTCACCCCGTAGTTGTGCCATAACATCTTTCATAAGGTTTGCTCGAATTCTGGCTTCAAGCTCCTGCTGGCTCTCTGCGTCATACAAACGTGAACGTCGTCCGAAAAATTTTGCGACACTCACTCCCCTCGTCTCCCCGAACAAGATCGGGTAATTCGGCTTCCCAATCGCCGTCGACAAAATGTCTGCCGCGCGTACAGCGTGAATGAGCCTTGGCTACTCTGCTGCTCAAGTGAATCCTGTACCATAAGATTTTTCATAAATAATAACTAAACTCTTATATAGTATGAAACAACTGAGGCTATTTAATACTTCTAATTCAACTACTTACGATCTTTGAGGCAACCGCAGGAACATCTTCATTGATGTATTTGTCCCCCTTCATCCTCGCAGCCTTTCCATTTTTTGTGACGAGGAGGACGCTAGGGGCCTGGATAGCGATGGAAGGATCGGATTGGGAAGCTTCCTTCATTCGCCGCAGCTCTTCCTCCATCATCTTTCGTTCCAGCCTTCGTAGCCACCTCTAGACAAGCAATGCGGATACTTATTTTTCGCTTGCCTCTCTCTATTGGCTTGGCTTGTTTTTCGTGACACGAAAACAAACAAAACTGATCGTATGAATTCAAGTAGATTCAAATTAAAGATAAGATATGACGAAATTTTACGAGAAATTCGGGATTCTCAGCGGACGCCACAAACTCCCTTCAGTCCTCCGGAGAAATGAAGGAATAGGTCTTACATGGATCTGGGGAGATATATCGAAAGTGAGATACCAAAATCTGTGTCCAAATCAAATCCTTCGTCTTATCATCAACGAACTTCCAAGCTGAGTAAACAATACGCACTTTGCTTCGAGCCAGATAGCCTAAATAGCTAATGAAGCTGTCTTCCTCTCTGCCAACTAGATTCATATTTTCATCAAACTCCACATGCAGTCTCTTTTTCTGACTGTCACGACGAGCAATTAGCTCACCCATGTGTGTGCTACCTATCCCTTTTCTCTCAACGGGCATATCAACCCTATCTCCCGATGACTCGTCTGAGCTAGACATATTCCTCGTTCATCAAAGACCAATCATTTATGTTAGATAGGTTTTAAATAATAAAGCATTAATAAAATGAACCAACATGTTAAACGACCACAAAAAGAACATAGTAGTTAAACAAATCATTTTGTAATCGAAGATCTTACTTTACATGGTGTCCCATATTCCTTCACAATGATCCTTTCTTGCAGATATTCTTCATCATCTATCAATTCTACTTCACGTGTTGTAGGTGGATTTGTTGTGAAAGGGAGTGTATCGTCAAGGTTCAAGGATTCTTCACCATACTTCGTTTTTTACTTTGAAGTACAATGGACATTCTTTTATTTGCGTGGTCTCGTAACATAAAACACTTGTTTCGCCCGACTTGCTAAAATGAATGGCTCATCTCTATGACCAAGTCTTTGAAGATCAACCGAGACAAATCCAAATTTAGGATCTATTACAACAGCATTATTGCTAACCCACTTACATTTCAATAAAGCAACTTTGAACTTGCTGTAGTTGATCTCCAATCGAGTGGAGAAATAGAGCGAAAGAGCATTTGGATTATTAGCCAAACAGCAACCATTGTGTAACATTGCATAGATTACGTAGTCCTAATGTTTAGGAAGGAACAAAGCAGAAGCGGAAAGGAATGCGTAGTTATAAAGATAGAGCAGTCTTGGTGCATGCCTACTCCGGTACTTGCCTCGATCCACGAACCGTGGTCCTCGACTCTCGAGCTACAGGCGAGATTCAATTCAACGTATTGAATCTCGGGTACGATTAACCTCATACCCAAACAATACGGATACTGAGACAATGAGATATTTCTAGAGCTAATACAACGTTATATCACTACAAAAGCATATAGCAGATGAATGATCATTATGCCGACAATCATAAGCAATAAGCAGTATGAAAGCCCCACAATGTAAAACAACAATACAAACTCGCACTATTCACGGTGCCACGATGTACGATCGTGTACGGTCGCGCCAGGAAAACAAAACGGTGTTATCAAAACTATAACCCGTATAAGCTGTTCAGTATAACGGTCTACGAACATATCATTGACATATAAGTATTTAAGATGCACAAGATTAGTGTTACAAGACGCGTTCTGTACCTTCGTTGGCAACGTTAGGTATCTGGGGCGGAAACGTGCTTTCTACGGAGAAACGTGCAAGAATCCTACAGCTGCACGGCGTATGTGCAAACAGACGCAAAGAATTAACGTTTTAGATATCCTATGAGAATAATGTCACTTCCATTAGTAATTTGACATTATAACTGGCATTTTAGGTAAAAATTACCATTTTGCCCCTATACCCCTACTTGGCGGAACTTCCGCTACATAGGCTATTTTCTTCCCAAAATTTTGCCAGAACTTCGACGCATTTATGATTCTTGAAAATAAAGACTAAAATAGCCCTCCCATATGATACCCAAATCATAAAAATAAAGACTACCCTAGCCTTACTAACTAATAAACTAAAGACTAAAAACTAAAGACCGAAAGACTTACCCGTTGAAGACTTCTGAGAACTTCCCCCGTAGCTTCTCTCTACTCCTTCCACTCTCTAATTTTCGGCCAAGGGCTTGGAAAATGGTGTGAAAATTTTCAAAGGCAAGCATGCCTATTTATAGAGATTTTGAGGGACAAGGTTGGAATTCTTGAAGTTGTTTACACTATTCATGTCCAACAATTACACATGATTTTTGCCCTTGCTTTTTTCCCTCTTGGCCGACCTCCCTAGGTGATGTGGCAGCCCTTGGTTGGTCCAAAATGGTGACTAGGCTTGCTTTATGCCCTAGTCTAACCATTTTCCCGATCTACCCGATTCGCGTGATTTCGGAAAAATCTCAAAATTATGGATTTACAACTCAAGACAAGTTCTCACTTAGTAGAAATGTCCAAGTCAACCTAAATTTTGATTCCATATAGGCCTCCAACAGTCCAGTTGAAGTTTCCTCGAAAACGTGTCCGAACGCGTCCGGTGTCGAATTCGCTTTCGGAGATACCAATCTCTTCGAAATAATTCACTGATTCCAAATATGTCTAAACAAATTCAAACCCATTCCTAAGTGTTGAGTTAGAATTTATTTTCCTCTTTTCCAAAATTATGCCTATATGCATTTTTCCCTATTTTGTTTTATTAGGAAAAAGCACAAACCTTCTGAATTAACTTCCGAAGAGGTCACTTAAAGGTAAAAACTCACCGATCAATATTTTACCTTGACCTTGGGATTCCTATTCCTAGATCTCTAGATAGGATCCGTTTCCTAATTTTAAAATTACTATTCACACTTTTAACTTTAATTAATTATAATATTATTTTAATATCAAGTTGCATATTATTTTTCATTTCCTTTTTCATTTTTTTTTCTCTCTCTTTTTTTTTTTCTGCCCATTTTTTATTTATTTCGTGTTTTTTTTTATTATTTAATTATTAATTATTAATTATTTAATTAATTATTTAATTAATTAAATAATTATTTTTACAGAATTTTCCCATTGGTCAATTCCTGTATTTAGGCCTAAAAATACCTAAACTCAATGATTTTTCATAGAAATTTCCAATTAATTAGTAAATACATTTTTACTAATTTTAAAACAAAAACCACTAATTTTAGGGTTTCATATAATTATTTGTGAATTTCCTTCACTTATGCTTAAGTAATTAGCCCAATATTACTTAATTACTTAATTATCATAACTTGATAATTTTCTTAATTACAATGTCTCATTATCTTCATACTCATGTATTTACATTAGTATTTTCATACTTCTAACATTATTCCATAATTACAAGGGTATTTTGGTCTTTTTACTACTTTTTGAACACTCTTATACAATTTTCCCAAGTTCATATTTTATTAAATTACCATAATTATGGATAATATACTCTCCTAATGCACTTGGTCATTTTACTGCCTTTTAGTATTTTTCCCATAATTTCCTAAGTTGATTACCCTTTCCAGGGGTAATATGCCGGATAAATATCCTAGTATTACATTTCTCCCCCTTACACAAAAATTTTGCCTCGAAATTTAATCTATACTAACTAAACTTCGAGCCATGAACTCGGGTACTTCTCCTTCATGTCACTCTCGTTTCCCATGTTGCCTCTTCTGGTGTTAAACCCTTCCGCACCACCTTCACTATCGAATAGTCTTATTTCGAGCCGCTTCTCCTTATGATCAATGATCTGCATCTCGCTCAACGATGAAGGTATTATCATGCCGTACTTCGACATCCTCGTACTCGATGACATGATCACCGTCGGTTGGTACTTCTTCAATTGCGACACGTGGAAAACGTCGTGGAGATTACTCAAGTTCGGGGTAAAGCTAACCGATAAGCTACTTCTCGGCGCTTAGCAAAATTCGAATGGTCCAACGTATCGTGGACTCGAAGTTTCTTCCTCTTGAGCGCCTCGCCGACACCGCCACGGAGATAACTTTAGAAATACATGGTCGCCGACATAAAACGTTAAAGGTCTCTCTCCTTTTGTCAAGATAGCTCTTCCGTCTACTATGCCGCTAGAGTCTCTTCTTGATCAATGCGATTCGCTCAGAGAGTGCGCTCAAGCATATCCGGCCCAAGTAACCGCTCTTCGACGAATCAATCCAAAGACAATGGTGATTGACACTTCCGCCCATACAATGCCTCGAACGGGGCCATTTGTATACTAGCATGATAACCGTTGTTATATGCAAACTCAGCTAGCGAAAGATGTTGATCCCAACTTCCTTTGAAATCCAGGCACATGCTCGCAGATATCCTCCAAATCACGTATGGTTCTTTCGCATTGACCGTCGGCTTGTGGGTGATAAGCCGAACCAGAACCTTAGCTTAGTCCCCATACCTTCATGTAATGCTTGCCAAACGGGATTTGAATCGTGTATCACGATCAGAGACAATGCTCTTAGGAATACCATGTAATCTCACTATCTCTTTGATATAAATCTCCGCCAATCGTTCCGGAGAATAGTGGATACTGATGGGAATAAAGTGTGCTGACTTGGTTAATCTGTCAACAACTACCCAAATTGTGTCATGATTTCTGATTTTGGGCAGACCTACCACAAAATCCATGGTTATGTTCTCCCATTTCCATTCCGGCACTCTAGTCCTTGCAAAAGACCAGGGGGTCGACGGTGTTCAATCTTTACTTCTCGACAGTCAAGCACTTGGCCACGTATTCGCTACGTCTTTCTTCATTCCGGCCACCAAAGTTCGGATTTCATACTCTGGTACATCTTGACCATGCCCGGATGTAGAGTGTATTTACTCTTATGAGCCTCATCCATTATTGACCGCTTTAATTCATCAACAAGCGTATGTAGATTCGTCGCTTATACCTGACCAAACCACTAAGTGATAGGTCATAGTCTTGGGTCTCACCTCGAGAAATCTTCTCACGAGGTTACACCGTACAGGTAATGCCTCCATATCTTCAAAGCGAACACGATAGCCGCCAGCTCTAGATCGTGTGTAGGATAGTTGAGCTCGTGAGGTTTCAGCTGACGAGAGGCATAGGCCACCACCCTGCCCAGCTGCATTAGGACACATCCCAATCCTTGCCCACTGGCATCACTGTAGACAACATAGGTCTCATCGGATTGGGGATAATCAATACCGGTGCCGTAGTCAACCTCTCCTCGTACTGAAAGCTCTCCTCACAATCATCTCCCCATATAAAGGGTTGATTCTTCCTCGTAAGCTTTGTCAATGGTAGGGCAAGACGCGAGAAATCCCGTATAAATCTGCGGTAGTATCCCGCCGTACCAAGAAAACTACGGATCTCCGTCATGCGTCTCTCGGCCGTTTCCAGTCCCGTAACTGCTTCCACTTTGCTAGGATCAACCGCAACTCCGCCGCTAGATATAACATGGCCCAGAAATTTCACTTCCGGCAGCCTAAAATTCGCATTTACTTAAACTTTAGCATAAAGTTGCTTCTCCCGAGTATGCCTAACACCTTCGCAGATGTTCTTCGTGCTCTTCTTTGCTCTTAGAGTATATCAAGATGTCGTCGATGAACACCACCACAAATTGGTCTAGGTGTTGTCGGAAGATACGGTTCATGTAATTCATGAATACCGCAGGTGCATTTGTTAATCCGAAGGGCATCACAAGGAATTCATAATGCCCATATCTCGGTTCTCAAAGCCGTCTTGGGAACATCGCCATCCTTAACTCGCAACCGATGGTATCCCGAACGCAAATCAATCTTTGAAAAGATCATGGAACTGCATAACCGATCCAAAAGATCATCAATCCGGAAGTGGGTACTTGTTTTTAACAATACCTTGTTGAGTTCGCGGTAGTCGATGCGAGTCTCGGAAACTTCCATCTTTCTTCTTTACAAAAGCACTGGGCCCTACGGTGAAACGCTAGGTCGAATGAACCCTTCTTCAAAAGCTCTTCCAACTCGCTTCTTCAACTCCTGCATCTCGTTAGGAGCCATACGATACGGCGCTTTGATATTGATCTCGTGCCGTGCATCAAGTCAATGTTGAACTCCACTTCTCGGATAGGAGGTAACTCTGGTAAGATCCTCCGGAAATACATCGAAAAATTCATTCACCACAGGGATGTCCGGAGTGAAAGGTCGCTTCTCGCTTTGACAAAAGAATACCATGAAAGCATGACATCCTTGCTTCACGCACCGATCGGCTTCGTAGCGGAGAGAAAGTTCAGCTCACTTCAACCTTGTCTCCGGCAAATGATATCTCCTTTTGCCACAGCCGATCATCGCACCGTTGGCCGTTAACCACCCGCACCGAATATGACGTCGATGCCGAAGAGGTAGACGGATAAGATCCACTTTAGAAACTCGTCCATCCACGTTAGCGATAATTCATACATGCATCGGGTTAATGACTTTACACCCAACGGTGTAGATACAACAAGATCAAATGGCAATCTCTGTGCATGCAATCCTAAACGACTTGCACAATCATAGGAAATAAACGAGTGACTAGCACCCGAGTCATACAATGCTTCAAGTAGATTTCCATTGAGATAGATGGTACCTTGAACCATCTCTCGGGGACTTTTGGCCTCTCGTGTTTGTCAATGCAAAGATTCGGCCGGTGTTTCGAGGTCTCGCCTGCAGCCTTCTCTGGGCAATCCCGGCTAATGTGTCCTGAGCTTCGACACTTGAAACAGACTTGTTTCCCATCGCAGCTTGGCTCTGGATGGTACTTCTTGCATTTAGGACACGTCTGGGATCCCGGTTGTCCTGGGTAATTTTGTTGCCCCGGTTGGTAGGGTCTCTTGTTTCCACCCCGGTTGTTGTTCCAAGGTGCCTTCCTCTTCGTGAGGAACCTCCGCGTTGGAACCACCGCGACTTGAATTATTTCCGCCCCCTGGCTGGATTTGCGCAATTCTTCAAGTTGCGCTCGTCATCCTCGCAGATTCCACTGCTTTGGCCATCTTCGGAAATTGCTGAGACACTAACCTTGCCCTTATATCATATTTCAGCCCGGTTACAATCGGTTAGCCTTCCACTCTCATTCTTGTAGATTTTCAGGTATGATGAATACCGCGACAAAGTTGGTAAAACGGGCGAAGTAGTCGTCGAAAGACTCCTCCCTCCTTGCTTGATCTGCAGAATTCTTCTTCTTTAATTACCTCGTGTTGATGGAGGAAAGTACTGTTCATTGAACAAGCCAAGGAACATCTCCCACGTAACAGATCGGCGAAGTTGTGGAAACGCTCTTCCACCATCTGTGAGCATCTCCTCAAGCTTGTAAATTGCTAGCCGGGCCATCCGATTCCTGTGGCATTCCATGACTTCAAAATCTTCTCAAGACTCGAAGCCAATCCTCGCCTAGCTCACTCCTCTCCTGAAACGGTGGTTTCAACTTGCGTAACCGGTTTACCCAGCTTTCAAGAGTCCTTTCTCTTGTCCGTGCTCGGGTGGTGATTGGGATCTGTCAGACCCTTCAGGCTCTTCATCATTGTCATTGTCATCATTGTCATCATATTCTTCTTCATCATTGTAGTTATTTTCTTCTTCATTTTCTCGCTCCTCTTCCTGTTGTCGTGCTTCCAATTGTCTTTGTGCCTCCCGGTCCCGTTGGTTCTGCCTTGCGTAAGAGTATCAATCAGAACTCTTTGTTCTTGTAGAGTTCTACGCATCTCTTCAATTTCATCACGTCCGGGTTGATTCGGTTCATTGTTTCTTTCATCCTGAGGCTGTCTCGTCGCTCTTCCTTCACTCGGCCTCGACCACGCTCTACCTCTTGGTGCACCGGCACCTCTTAGTATCGCCATATGTTATTCTTTTTCCTTTAAATAATTATGACAAAATATGTAAACATTAGAAATGGCACAACAATTTGTACACCAAACATATACTCACATATATTCATTTCATAAGGTTTATACATATCAGTCGTTCTAATCCTAATACCAGTCTTACTGTACAATCTCCTTATCCAAACGTATTTACAATATTCCAAAGTACTTGGAGATACAACCCAAACTTCCTAGTTTCTACAATCCACAGCTTCCTTGTACTGACGCTCTCCTTTTACATGTACCGACGAACCAAGCACTTCAGGTAGCGTAGATAGATATGAACGCTCAAAATAGGCCCGTCGTCTAACAGTTTATTGATAATTCCTGCCCAACGTAGTCCTAATGTTTAGAAAGGAACAAATGTATAGAAACAGAAGCGGAAAGGAATGCGTAAAGCGATAAAGATAGAAACAGTCTTCGCCTGCATGCCTACTCCGGTACTTGCCTCGATCCACGAACCGTGGTCCTCCCGACTCCGAAGCTACCGAGATTCAATTCAACGTATTGAATCTCGTGTAACGGTTAACCTCATACCCAAACAATACAAGATACGTGACAATGTATATTTCTAGAGCTAATACAACAAGATATCACTACAAAAGCATATAGCAGATGCATGATCATTATGCCGACAAACATAAGCACAAGCGCGTATGAAAGCCCCACAATGTAAAACAACAATACACTCGCAATATTCACGGTGCCACGATGTACGGTCGTGTCCTCGCCGCTAGGAAAACAAAACGGTGTTATCAAAACTATAACCCGTATAACTGTCTCGTATAACGGTCTACGAACATATCATTGACATATAAGTATTTAAGATGCACAAGATTAGTGTTACAAGATGTCGTCACCTTCGTTGGCAACGTTAGGTACTACCGCTGGAAAACGTACTTTCTACGAGAAACGTGCAAGAATCCTACAAATGGCACGTCGGCAGCAGAACGGCAGCGTAATCAACGTTTCAGATATCCTATGAGAATAATGTCACTTCCATTAGTAATTTGACATTATAATTGGCATTTTAGGTAAAAATTACCATTTTGCCCCTATACCCCTACTTGGCGGAATTTCGCGGCTCCGCTACATAGGCTATTTTCTTCCCAAAATTTCGCGTAACTTCGACGCATTTATGATTCTTGAAAATAAAGACTAAAATAGCCCTCCCATATGATACCCAAATCATAAAAATAAAGACTACCCTAGCCTTACTAACTAATAAACTAAAGACTAAAACTAAAGACCGAAAGACTTACCCGTTGAAGACTTCGCAGAACTTCCCCGCAGCTTCTCTCTCTACTCCTTCCACTCTCTAATTTTCGGCCAAGGGCTTGGAAAATGGTGTGAAAATTTTCAAAGGCAAGCATGCCTATTTATAGAGATTTTGGAGGACAAGGTTGGAATTCTTGAAGTTGTTTACACTATTCATGTCCAACAATTACACATGATTTTTGCCCTTGCTTTTTTCCCTCTTGGCCGACCTCCCTAGGTGATGTGGCAGCCCTTGGTTGGTCCAAAATGGTGACTAGGCTTGCTTTATGCCCTAGTCTAACCATTTTCCCGATCGGCACCCGATTCGCGTGATTTCAGAAAAATCTCAAAATTATGGATTTACAACTCTGAAGACAAGTTCTCACTTAGTAGAAATGTCCAAGTCAACCTAAATTTTGATTCCATATAGGCCTCCAACATCCCGCTTGAAGTTTCGAAAAACGTGTCCGAACGCGTCCCATGTTTTAATTCGCTTTCGGAGATACCAATCTCTTCGAAATAATTCACCGATTCCAAATATGTCTAAACAAATTCAAACCCATTCCTAAATGTTGAGTTAGAATTTATTTTCCTCTTTTCCAAAATTATGCCTATATGCATTTTTCCCTATTTTGTTTTATTAGGAAAAAGCACAAACTACCTCTAATTAACTTCCTAAGAGGTCACTTAAAGGTAAAAACTCACTGATCAATATTTTACCTTGACCTTGGGATTCCTATTCCTAGATCTCTAGATAGGATCCGTTTCCTAATTTTAAAATTACTATTCACACTTTTTAACTTTAATTAATTATAATATTATTTTAATATCAAGTTGCATATTATTTTTCATTTCCTTTTTCATTTTTTTTCTCTCTCTGTTTTTTTTTCTGCCCATTTTTTATTTATTTCGTTTTTTTTAATTATTTAATTATTAATTATTAATTATTTAATTAATTAATTAATTAATTAAATAATTATTTTTACAGAATTTTCCCATTGGTCAATTCCTGTATTTAGGCCTAAATATACCTAAACTCAATGATTTTTCATAGAAATTTCCAATTAATTAGTAAATACATTTTTACTAATTTTAAAACAAAACCACTAATTTTAGGGTTTCATATAATTATTTGTGAATTTCCTTCACTTATGCTTAAGTAATTAGCCCAATATTACTTAATTACTTAATTATCATAACTTGATAATTTTCTTAATTACAATGTCTCATTATCTTCATACTCATGTATTTACATTAGTATTTTCATACTTCTAACATTATTCCATAATTACAAGGGTATTTTGGTCTTTTTACTACTTTTTGAACACTCTTATACAATTTTCCCAAGTTCATATTTTATTAAATTACCATAATTATGGATAATATACTCTCCTAATGCACTTGGTCATTTCTTGCCTTTTAGTATTTTTCCCATAATTTCCTAAGTTGATTACCCTTTCCAGGGGCATTTTGGTCATTTTGGCTCTTTGGCCCTTAAATTCCCTAATTTCTTGAAGAAAATCTACCTAGAAAATATGCTATAATTATACAAGACTGGAGATTGAATTTTCACTTATCAGAATTATCCAACTTTTATTTATAATATGCCAGATAAATATCCGGGTATTACATCTCCCATATTTCTTCGATCACTCCATAATAGGCCATTGATGCTACCACCGGGTTTTTGTCTTTCGAACTCGAAAAGTGCATGGATTCAGCTTCAACCATCACCCCACTATTTCACTTCTGTCATCTTGGTCTTTTGTGTAGAAAGAATATCCGTTGACATCGTAACCGCTCCAAGTGATGACCAAAAGAAGGCCCCCCAGCTAACCACTCGATTGTATCTCGACACTCCGGTCTCGTGCAATACCTTCTCCACTGAACCACTTTATGAACGTCTTCTTTTGCTCATTCGCTATCTGCATGTCACTCTTCCTTGGATTCATATTCTTCAAACTCTTTCTGTGTTCATCAATGTATGGTTGAACTTCTTCCGTATTATTCAAGATGTACAGGTGTGCTTGCAACACCTCTTCACGAGGCTTATTCTTCAGTTTGATTCCTCGAGTTCCCTCGCTTATCCCCTCGTCATGCTGAGATTGTATCGTCGGCCCTGATAGATAATCTTTGCAGAACTCCATAGCCTCTTCAACTACATATCTCTCAACTATTGAGGCTTCAGTACGATAAGGGTTTTAGAATACCCTTTTAAGATCTTCATGTATCGCTCGAAAGGGTACATCCACCTTAGGTAAACCGGACCGCACGAGTCTTACCTCCCTTACCAAGTGCACTATCAAGTGCACCATGATATCAAAAAAAGGCAGGAGGGAAATGCATCTCTAGTTGGGACAAAATAATATAACCTCATTCTCCAATTCATCCAACTTTTCAATGTCAATGACTTTGTTGCGAGATAGCATTGAAGAAAATACTCAATCTTGTTATAGTGGATCGAACTTCATCTTTCATAATGCCTCTTATAGCTATTGGTAGTAGTTGTTGCATCAACACATGATAATCATGGGACTTCATTCCCACTAACTTCAAATCGTTCATTGAGACACACTTTCTCAAATTAGAAGAATATCCTTGTGGCACCTTAATGTCATATAGACATCCACACAAACTTTTCTTCTCCGCTTTTGATAGTGTATGAGTTCTTTGGCTCCATGTATGCCCTCTTACCATCTTCCATTACTCGTGGATGTAACCTTTCTCTTATTCCCATGTTTTTCTCCACATGCATCACATCAAGACTGTGTCTCACATCAAGACTACGCCAATATGGAAGATCAAAGAAAATTGATCTCTTCTTCCATATATTCTTCCCACTCGCCTTCCTTTGTTGCTTACCCAATATGACATTGATATGTTTCACCCGACTATAAACGTCCTCTCCGGTTAACGCCTTTGGAGCCGTATTCTCGCTCCGTAAGCCGTTAAAACGCTTTCTTAACTTACGATATGGGTGGAACAGATGAAGAAACCTCACGTGGCCGAGGTAGACCGTTTTTTTCGTGCTTTAGTTTATGGAAGTTTGTGTACGCTTCACATATTGGACATGCTTTATGCCCTTCACACTGTACCTGACAAATTTCCGTATGCAGGAAAGTCGTTTATCGTGGTAAAAATCATTGCACTGAACTTGAAGTGCTCCTTCTTATATGCATCAAACACATCTACGCCTTCCTCCCACAACTTCTTCAAATCCTCAACCAAAGGCGCCAAGTACACATCGATATTGTTCGGGTTGTTTTGGTCCAAATCATCATAGAAAGCATCACATACTTGCGTTTCATACATAGCCGGGGAGGTAAGTTGTATATTACAAGGAGAACCGGCCATGCACTATAGGTGCTGCTAAGAGTTCGATACGGATTGAAGCCATCTGTACAAAGCCCTGTACCGAAGGTTTCTTGGCTCACCGCCAAATTGAGGGAACATTTCGTCTATTTTCTTCCATTGCGGAGAGTCAGCCGGGTGCCGAAGATATTTTCCATCGGATATTCTCTCATCAGAATGCCATCTCAACTTCTTCGTCGTTGCTTCACTAGTAAACAGACGCTTAAACCGTGGAATTATTGGAAGATACCACAATGCCTTCAAAGGTTGCCTTTTTGTTGTCTCCTCTCCAGAAACACTAACTTTCTTCACTTTGTATCGTGAAGTTTTACACTTCGGACAATTACTGAGGCCTTCGTACTCGTTTCGTACAATATGCGAGTCATTAGGGCAACTGTGTATCTTTTATACTCCATACCCATCGTAGACAAGATTTTCTTGGCCTCATACATACGATTTGGAAGTACATTATCAAGCGGCAACATATCACACAACAATTCAAGCAAATGACGTGAAGCGCTATCGGTCCACCCACAAGTTGCCTTTAAGTTGACCAAATGTAAGGTCGCGATCAACCGTGTATACTTAGTACACCCAGGGGAACAAAGGTGTCTCGCATCACTCCGCACGCTTTCATATTCACCCGATTGTGCAAAAGATTCGCCTCAACATCATTAATCATTTTCTCCATTCCATCATCATCATCTACCTCAACTTCATTTGCATGGGACGCACCGGTACTTACTTCCTCACCATGCCATATCCACGTTGTGTATCGAAGGTGTATTCCATCACAAAGTAGGTGGTCCCTTATATCAGCAATAACCCTTCGACTCCCATTTAAACAATTAACACATGGACAATAATACATCCCATTTTTGTGGCCACATTCCTTCTAGCAAATTCAATAAACTCTTCCACCCCATTCTCATATTCTTCACTAGTTCTCAATGCATTCATCCAACTATGACCCATTTTATTACCACCTAACATTTCCAACAACAGTCAAGTTCATGTCAATTTCAAGAACGACATGTTTTCTTTTAAGTAAATTTCGGCAACATTCCCCTTAAAAGTAAGACATCCCAAAATTTCAATAACAACCAATTTCAGCTTAATAACCCTAAACTTACTAACTAAACCAATTTTAGCTAAACAATTTATCAATTATGTAAGATAAAGAAACCATAGAGCCATAGAGTCAATGTTTACTTAAAGTAAACGTGCTTTTTAAGGGAGTTAAAGCTAGAAGTGTTTTGCATTGAATTAATTGCTATCAAAGTATTACCTTTAAGGACATTGGGGCCTTAATCATAAAGCGACTCCAAGAGATTACGATGAATATAGAAGTTCGATAGGGAAGAGTAACGAACAAAAGCAATAAGAAACAGAAAACAAAGTAATTCCTATTACTGTTTTTAACCTAAAAAAATTGACTATAGGCGACTGAATCATATTTCGAGGTCTTGGTCGCCTATATTCCCATTTTATAGGCGACTGAATCATCTCAATGCAGCAATATCAATCAATTTATAAACTACTTTTGTTCTTTTATAAATAAATAAATAAAAGTAAAAAAACCCCACTATTGTAAAACTTTACTTGCTTCTTTCCCAACCAAAATATCATCAAATAGAAGAGAATGTAAAAGAACAAGTTCTGTAACACAAAGCACATCTAACAGAGAATCAATGAATGACCGAGAGGCATAAGAACAACCAAAACTAAACCACTATCTAATCACAAAATACTCCTATAATCCTTCAAAATCAACTACTACAACCAATCGGTGTGACATGACCAATTTAATGAAGCTTTAGACAATTTAGTTGGCCACCAAATTTACTTGAATAAAAATCTACAAATAAGAGCAGTTCCAAATTGTATTCTTTTTAATTAGCAAGAAGTACATTACCAATTAAATGGGGTTTGGAATCAAAGAACAAGAAGAACGAACAAGCTTACTTGGTTTCGCAGGTTTTGATCGGGAAGGAGGTGGAGTGAGCGAGTGAGAGGCGGAATCCTAATCGAAGCAAAAATCCAATCCATAAGCAAGAAGCATTAACGATTAAAATGGGTTATTAGGAATCAAAGAACTTAAGAGTAACATACGAACAAGCTTACTTGGGTTTGGTGGGTCTCTTCGATCGGCGAAAAAGGCGGAGTGAGCGAGAGAGTACTGTGATCGATCAGTGACGACGGCGGAGACGAAGGAGACGACGGCGGAGACGTACGGCAAGGAAAGTGAAAATGAAGAGGCGCGAGTATATTAACCTAAAAAATTGACTATAGGCGACTGAATCATATTTCGTGTCGCCTATATTCCAATTTTGGCGACTGAATCAGAATCGTGTCGCCTATATTTTAAAAATGGCGACACAGTTCGATTCGAGTCGCCTATATTATTAAATTTTCTAATTAATATTAAAAGAAAATCCTTGGCGCCAAACACAAAAATTCGAGGAGCGAAGAATTGACACATTAAAGACGTCCTGAAATATATGTAGGTCGCCATAAATGAATTTTATTGAAAAAAAATTAAATTCCATGGCGCCAAACAAATATTTCTCATATTTTTTATGGCGCGAAACAATTTTAGACGTCCTGAAAAAATTTCAGGACGCCAAAAATCAATTTAAGGAGTCCTGATTTCTTATTTAGGACGCTGAAGGCTCAACTTCCTTAAATATAATTACAAGAATGCCACCGCCTTCACTTTGGACGTCCTATTTCTAAATGAGGACGTTTTTTAGGGTAGTAATATCCAATTTTTGTAGTAGTGTAAGCAATTTCTTATGGGGTTTAACGGAGTTGCAAATGATGGTTTTTCAATGGAAATGCATGATTTGTTTTGGGAAGATAAGGATTTCTACTGGAAAATACCGAAACCTTCAGATGAAGTCAAAAGGTTGATGGAAATTTATCTAGTTGTTCGAATATCACAGGAAGAGCATAATGAGTGGTGCAAGGTATGGAACTTTACAGTTATAGATGTGGAAATTAAAAATGCCATCTTTTCAAACCATGGAGGACTGGCCAATTGATTTCTCACCTTTACAGGATGAATACGTTGAGATTCTGCATAGGGAAGTTATAGATGTGGAAATTAAAAATATCGTCTTTACAATAAGAGCTTTTAAAGCCCAGGATCTTGATAGTCTACATGCACATTTTTTCAAACCCAGTGGGATAAAGTTGGGAACAAGTTATTTGAGATAGTTAACGAGGCTTTTTGGAATCCTTCTTATATAGATACTATTAATCAAACTAATATAGTACTTTTACCGAAGACGGAGACTCCAGTGAATTTAAAATATATGAGGCCTATCGATATCTCTCTTTGTAATGTGAGTTTCAAAGTTATCACAAAAATATTCTCAAATAGATTTAGAGGGATTATGATGAATTTCCTAATGCAGCGCTATTCCCTCTAGGTCTAATTGTGACAATATCATTATTACACAAGAATCCATCCATTTCATGCGTACTAAACTTGGAATGAAGGTTTATGTGGCAGTGAAAGTGGCCATGGAAAAAGATTATGACAAGCTGGATTAGGCGTTTCTTGAAAATACATTGCAGGCTATTGGTATTCGGAATGACTTGATTCAAGTTATCATGGCATGTACTAGCTCAGCACCCATGAAAGTAATTTGTAATGGTAGTGAAGGTCAAAATTTCTCTCCTTCTAGAGGTGTCAATAAGGGAGATCCGTCGAGTCTGTATCTCGTTATTTGGTGCATGGAAAGACTTAGGCATTTAATTAAGAGGGAGTGTACAAGGAGACGTTGGAACCCGTTAAAGATATCAACACATGGTCCAGCTCTATCTTATTTATTTTTTATAGATGATCTTTTACTTTTTGTAGCGGCGTCATCAAGACAAATGGAGGTTATCAAGGGAATTGTGATGAGGCTCTGCATTGTATCTGGACATAAAATCAACCTTAACAAGTCTAAGGCTTTCCTTATCTAGAAATGTCCATTTTAATAGAAAGATTGCTCTTAGTAACAAGTTAGGTATTGAGGTATTTGCTGATCTGGGGTGATATCCAGGAGCTCCGTTGGTACACTCCAGAGTGACCAAGAAGACATTCGGGCATATTACTCAAAAGGTTAAATCTCAGTTATCTTCCTGTAAGGATAAATATTTGTCAGGTCGAGCTGCGCTTATTAAGGCTGTTATTTTAACATTACCCTTATATCAAATGCAATCCTCCCTTCTGCCAAAGGGTTTGATTCGGGAAATAGAAAAATAAGCAGAAGTTTCTTATGGTGCTAAGATGAAAATGCCAAGAAGATGCACTTGATAGCATGACAGAAAATCTTGAGAAGTAAAAAAGGAGGTGGTTTGGGAATTAAAAACTTAGAACTTTATAATAAAGCTTGTATTATGAAGTTGTGTTGGGGATTGATAGCCAAACCAAATGCTTTATGGGTTAAGTGTCTAAGAGCAAGATATGAATGTGGTGATGATTGTGTACCGAGAGTGGAGAAAAAGAAAAATAATTCTCTAACCTGGCAAGCTATCACTAAAGTATGAGAGAATTACACTACTACAAAATATGGATACTACTTCCCTAAAAGATGTCCTTTTTTTTAAAAAAAAAAAAAAGAAGTAAAAAAGAAGGCGGTGACATTTTTGTAATTATGTAGAGACTTTTAACGTCCTAATTTAGAAAAATGACGCCAAAAGTTAATTCAAAATTTAGATGCCTAAATAATGGACTTTTGGCATCCTAAATTTAAATTAGGACACCAAAAGTGAAACCTCGCGCCAAGTCTGTTGCCTAAACAGAAAAATAAGGGACTTTTGGCGTCCTAAAAAGAGTTTAGGACCCCAAAAGAAGTATTTTTGGCATCCTAAAAAGAATTTAGGACTCCAAAAAGCCCCCTTTCACACCTTCCAACGCCTGTGCACGCCTCTCCTCTTGCCTCATTAATCATTTCATTTGAAAGACTCCTCTTCTTCTCTCCTCTGCACCTTGCAATGCTCCCCTCTTGCTCTGTCGCCCCTCCTGCAACGTCCTCCCTTCGTCACCCCTCCTGCGCCGTCTAGCGTCTGCGTGCTCCGCCTCCCGTCCTCGTTAGTGTGCTCCGCCTCCCGTCCGACGAGTAAGGGATAGCAACGATGATGACGACGTCTGCGGCCCCCTCTTTATCCCTTATGGCGACCCACCAGCGATCTTCAAGTATGTCGATCTACTCTGTGTTTTGTAATGAGCGATGTGACACTTGTAGAACATGACAACAGATCTGAGTCGACTATTGGTGTTACAGGTTTGACGACGACGTTCGATCTTGATTCAGCCCTCAATTTTTACTATGGAGTTCTTCCCCAAACTCATAGCTCCTTTTAATTTCATGTTCTAATGACTCCTTGTTCCTTCGATGCCTTCTCGATTTTGGATGCCATTATGAATGTTGCTTGATTTGGCTGGTTTCTTGTTTGATTTCTTCAGTTTGGGTTTTTTTTTTTTTAACAAATGACGTCGTAGCTTGATTTGGCAACTATCGGTGTCGACTATCGGTGTTTGATTTCTTCCCCACACTTGTAGAACATGACAGCAGATCTAAGTCGACTATCGGTGTTTGATTTGACTGGTTTCTTGTTTGATTTCTTTGATGCCTTCTCAATCGATTTTTTATTGTCAGATTTGAGGTTCAAGGGTTCTTTTAAAAAAAAAAAAAAAAAGAGGGTATATGGCGTCCTAAGTTTGTTTAGGATGTTGCTTCAGACTTATTACGCCTCCTGCATAGGCGTCCTTAGCAAAAAGGACGTAAAAAGGCTAAGAAATAGGACGTTATAGAGCTTTTTTCTAGTAGTGGAAGTTTGTACAAGGAGTAGGTAAAAAAAATAAATGATGATAGAACCACTAGATTTTGGTTGGACCTTTGGACGCCTCTTAACAAAACTTTGGTTGAGTATGTAGTTTCAGATCTAGATAGAATTAACCCGGAGGAAATGGTAGTTAATTTCACTACTATAAGTGGTGTTTGAGATGTACAAAGGTGGAAGGAACATCTATCAAATTGGGTTATTAACAAGATGCTTACAATACAACTCCCTTTTGGATTCCAATCGGACACAGTCATATGGCGTAATTCACTTGATGAAACCTTCACAGTGAAATCAACATATAAATTCTTATCTATACCGGAGGCCAATGGGTCATATTTGGGGTTGTGGAGTTTTTAGCACTAGCATGTGTCTAAAAAGATAAAGTTTTTTCTTTGGCGAGTAACCCACAAGAGATTAATGACTAATTCCCGAAGAGTGAAAACTGTGCTTTCAAATACAAGGGAGTGTTTCTTGGGTTATTAATGTGAGGAAACAGGATTACATATCTTGAGAGATTGTGAGAGAGCAAAAAATGTGTGGAGGGACTTTATTAATCCTAATAAATATAATGTTTTTTTTTCTCGCATGGTTTGCAGGATTGGTTTAGATGAAATGCAACAGGAAATTCAGGCAAGGCTTATTTTAAAAAGTGGACATGGACTAGAATATTCACACATGTCTGATGGCTATTATGGAAGGCAAGATGTGTTTAGTTGTTTGAAGAAGGCAAAACAACTATTCCAAAGGAGGTTTTCCATTAGTGTCAACACCATTTAATGGAAGAAGTTGTGGCAGGGAAACCAATAGATTGCAGGGGCAGCACAAAAAGATAACCAATGGAGGAAGCTGACACTAGAATATGTTCATTTGGATGTGGATGCATTAATAAAAGAGCATAACTAGGCATCAGTTGGCAGTTTGATTAGAGATGCCATGGGAAGCTGGGTCACAGGTTTTATGAAGAGTATTGGGGCTTTTCCAGTGGCGATTGCAGAGGTATTGTCCATTAAGACATGACTTGAAGTTTGTCAACTTTATAACTTTCAAAAAAAAAAAATACAGGTTTTCTTTGATTCATTGGAGGCGCTAAATATTTTGTTGAGGAATAGCACATTGGAGCATCTGTTCAAAGCCGAAATAGAGACCACATGTCAGCTTGTGTACGGGGATTGGCACATTGTTTTGTCCCATTCAAATATGGAGGTTGTTGAATGTGTAGATATTTTGGCTAAAGAAACACATGCAGATGACATGCAATTAAGGTTAATTCTAAAGGTGCACTTAAAATGTAGAAATCGGTTTATGCTCGATAACATGCATATCGGAGGTGAAACTAGTTTTTATTATTATTAATCTTAGGTGGTGTGTATTTCGAATTTTAAGCTTAGGCTTGCCAACCGTAAACCCAAAAAAAGAAAGAAAGAATGCTTCTTTTTTTTTATATACCATTCTGGTCTTATTTATCTCTCTTTTGACCAAAAAATTTGATCATATTTATAAGTCCATTTTGACCAAATAAATGAGATTGTGACAATTTTGCCCATATTATTGTACCAATGAATATGGAGAGAAAAGAAAAAGTTAAAAGTACCCATTCATAAATGAGGGTAAATTTGAAAATTCACCCCATAATCATTGAGCTACCTACCTCTCCTTGGTATGTGTGATTTGGTCAAAAGGGGCTTATAAATAAGACCAGAGTAGTATAAGAAAAATAGGCTAGAAGCCCTTACAAATCATAAAGAAAATTACAATAAAGAGGGAAATAATCTCAATTGCTCTTGTTCAACCCAAACCTTGAGGAAGGATGGGCAAACGTCAAACACAGTTTGAGATGCTAGATTTTGCTAAGGCATCTGCAATCCAATTTACATCCCTGGGGACATGATTTATAATTACTTGCCAGTTTCTTGCTAATAGGTCTTTAGTATCATTCACTAGAAGAACATCCGTAGCAGAACTTCCAGATTGGAGAAGAGAGGTAGCATCCCTAGCATCAACAAAGAAAGCTTCTTGCTTATGAAGTGGTTGTGAGATTTTTTAATGTTCTCAGTTTTTTTTTTTGGCTATAAAAGAAGACATAGAGTCTACATTACACAAAACAAATTACATCACAGGGGAAATTAATCTCAAACTCTCCTGATTAACCCAACTCGTCAAACTCAGAGGGCACTCATCCAGAATATCAGAAGTGGAAATGCCCCTTTTAGTTAAGGCATCCGCAATTCTATTGGCACCTCTAGGTATAGATCTAACATCTACCTGCCAAGGTAATAACAAAAACTCTCTAGCTTTGACAATTAAATTACTACAAGTAATACATGCATCATCTAAAAGCAAATTAACCACAAAGTCCGAATCAGATTCCAATATAATCTGAGTCAAGGCCAGTTTGAGTCAAGGCCATATTTTTTTTTTTAATAATGACGTTAAAAATTGGCCCAAATAACATAAGTATGGGCTCGATAGACCTTTGAATCCCATTGTTCAAGGGGCCATTGCAAATGAGAACCCAACCCCTTGTGTGGCCTCCGACGACCTTCTCCGACCTTGGATATTCCCCATTACTTATCAACATCAATTAAGTGTTATTTATATAAAAATAATAATCAATTAAGTGCACTTGTGAAATGAATTAGTGACGTGCATGTTAAAAACTTATAGTATGTTATTTATCCTCTATTAAATGCTAATAGCATTATTTTAATAGATTTACAAACATCCAGGCAGCCCATCACTAGTACAATTAACAAAATCGGTACAGGAATTGAGCATATATATCTATCTTCACATTGTTGTGAAACGAGCATATGAAATAACAAAATGTTATGAATTTAAACCCACATGTTAAAAATACTCTTATTATTAATATCTTTAACTTATTTTTAAATTTAAAATTCACTTATTTCCAATTTAGAAATAAATGCATTAAATAAATAAAGCAGCCAAGTTTTCTAAGTCTTCTATACTTATTTTTAAAACAGTTGTAAATTATGTAATACTGAGTGAGCATGAAAAAAAAAATAAAAAATAGCCGTGGTATTGGTAGTGGGGTCTTTTGTCTCCCTTGTTTGGTCTCAAACACAACGACCACGTTGTGTCAACAAGACGTCCCCTAATCCGACTCTCATGGATCTTTGATACATTCCAACGTCCAATTTAAGAACCCTTTTCCTTCTTCCTCCGTCAAAAATTGCTCAAACCACTCTCTAAAATCAAAACACTTTCTCTACTTTCTTCTCTCCTTCAATCAATCAATTCGCCTATGAACCCACTCTCTAATGGCTCTGTTTAAATCCAAGAATAGCAGGAGATCGTCTTCCTCGCCTTACACGTCAACCTTAACAATTTTAGTTTTTCTTGCATTGTGTGCTTTGGCAATATGGATGTTGAGTTCCAACTCTTTAATCTCACCTGATCAAGCCACTAACACCCATGTCGCCGTTGATAACTCTGAACTAACCAACAATGACCTGTCTGCGGCCGTTGTCGAAGACTCCGGTGAAACCACCTCCAAAGTCACCGAAGAGCCCGTTGATACCACAAGCAGAATCTCCGACGAGTCAGGCGACAGATCAACGACAACCCCAGACCCAAAAGAAACTCAAACCTTTGGGGACAATCCTGGTCAGCTCCCAGAAGATGCCATCAAGTCCGATGATAAAAACCCCAACCTCAACGTCAATAATGATCATATTTCCACTGGTGAGGCTCAGATATCAGAGGAAAGCTCGTTAACTCAAACACAACAAGCCTCTGAAACCATTAGTGACAAAAAACCTGAAGAAATCCACGAAGAACCTGAGACTGTAAGTGTTAAAGAGAATCAACAACAGAGCATCACCGAGCGACCGCAAGAGGATGTTCAAACTTTTGATTCTCAAGAACCTAAGAAAGACATGATAGATGAACAACTTCAGCAGTTAAGAGAAGACAAAGGAGAGACCGTCGAGAAAGATCAAACAACGCAGCTACCCAAACAAGACGAAAATCCTGATTCTACGGCAGAGACTTCACAACAAGAACCCCAATTAGCTCAAAACGACCAAAGCTCCGATCTTTCCCAAGAAGACCCAAAGAAAAAGGAAACCCATAAAATTGAAGAAGAAAGTGAAGAAACCCAGAAGCCAAAAACAGAAAAGAAGAGGAAGCCGAAGGAGCCCAAAAAATCATGGTCAACACAGGCAGATGAATCAAAGAAGGAGAAAGAGGGACAAACTCAAGCTCGAACGTGGGAACTCTGCAATGTCACGGCAGGTACAGACTACATACCATGTTTGGACAACGAAGCAGCGGTAAGCAAGTTACACAGTAGAAAACACTTCGAACACAGGGAAAGGCATTGCCCTGAGGAAGCACCTACTTGTTTGGTTCCGCTTCCGCCAGGTTACAAAAGATCCATCGAATGGCCGGATAGCAGAAATAAGGTAACTATGAATGAGAAATTGATTTAGAGGAAATGGGAAACCTTTTCTCCTATATACCTTACAAAAATGAAAACATTAATGCTATGTTTCAACAGATATGGTACCACAACGTACCACACACACTGTTGGCAGAGGTGAAGGGTCATCAGAATTGGGTGAAGGTGTCCGGTGAGTTCTTGACATTCCCCGGTGGAGGAACCCAGTTCATTCATGGAGCTCTCCACTACATTGATTTCATTCAAGAGGTAATAATGTGAATTGACTCAGACTTGGGAAAAAAGTATATATTTTGCAGATCAAAACAAAAATTGTTGATGGTCGCAGGCAGAACCTAAAATAGCATGGGGAAAGCACACACGAGTGATTTTGGATGTTGGATGTGGGGTTGGGAGTTTCGGAGGTTTCCAATTCGAGAGAGATGTTATTACAATGTCATTTGCACCAAAAGATGAACACGAAGCACAAGTACAGTTTGCTCTTGAGAGAGGAATACCAGCTATTTCTGCTGTCATGGGCTCTCAAAGGCTGCAATTCCCCAGCACTGTCTTTGATCTTATACACTGTGCACGTTGTCGAGTACCTTGGCATGCAGATGGTTAATTCTCACTCACTTATCTCAATTTCCTTTCATTCATTCTTATTAATATTATTCCAGTTTTCATTCATTAAACTATGATACATATGAACCGTAGGTGGCTTGCTGCTTTTGGAACTCAACCGTTTATTACGACCTGGGGGTCATTTTGTTTGGTCTGCCACTCCTGTGTACCAGAAACTTGAAGAAGATGTCCAAATATGGAAGGGTACGTGGGATGACGTCATATCTTGTATAATAGTATAACATTAAACACTCACACGTAGGTGCATTTAATTAGACTGAGTCTGGGGTGGTGATTTTTGCATTAGACATGTCGTCACTAATGAAGGCCATGTGCTGGGAGCTTGTGACTGTAAAGAAGGATGAACTGAATCGTATTGGTGCGGCTATTTATAGGAAACCCACTACGAATAAATGCTACGAGGAGAGGGAGAAAAACTTTCCACCCATGTGCAAGCAAGATGATGATCCAAATGCTGCATGGTACGTGCCTTTGGAGGCATGCATGCACAGGGTGGCTGAGGATCCTTCAGAGAGAGGGGCAAAATGGCCATACCCTTGGCCTCGTCGTCTTCACAGAGCTCCTTACTGGTTAAACAACTCCCAGGTTGGGATCTATGGAAAGCCACTTCCTCAAGATTTTGTAGCTGACGATGAACGCTGGAGAAATGTTGTGGATGAGTTGAGCAACTTTGGCATCACTTGGTCTAATGTCAGAAACGTCATGGACATGCGAGCTGTCTATGGAGGGTACGTATATATGACTGTACTACATCCATCTTTATACATATAACTTTATTTTAACCAAAATATAATCAAGACTTATGGCGGTGTATATATATGTGTGTGCGTGCAGATTTGCGGCAGCTCTAAGGGATCTTCCTGTTTGGGTATTCAATGTGGTGAATGTAAATGCTCCGGACACACTTCCCATCATCTATGAACGTGGTCTGTTTGGAATATACCATGACTGGTGTGAATCCTTCAGTACTTACCCACGAACTTATGATCTGCTTCATGCAGATAATCTTTTCTCTGAAGTCAAGAAGAGGTACGGATGCAATATCAAAGTAAAAAATATTTAACCTTTTTGGCTTTAACCCTGAGAATTTATCTCACATCGATCCCCCTTTTGGCTGTTGGATGATTGGCTCCTCAGGTGCAGTCTTGTTCCGGTAATAGGGGAAGCTGATAGATTACTTAGGCCGGAAGGTAAATTGATAGTTCGTGATGAACCCAAAATACTTGACGAAGTGCAAAGCCTGTTGGAATCTCTGCATTGGGAAATAATCGTATCCAAGAATCAAGAGGGAATACTCTGCGCCAAGAAAAGCAATTGGCGACCTTAGTCTTTTTGTAGCTTCGTCCTTTGTTGTGCTCTGGAAGTGGCAAGGGGATTATTGGCTATCGTCATGTTACATTATTTTATACATTTTTCTTGCTCTCGCACTGGTCAAATATTGTTAAACCATACAGATCCCATAGAATTACAGAGTACATATTAGGGAATTGGATGACCCCAACGGCAGAAATTAAAATTCTAGCTTTTTGCTTTTAATGTTACTTTGTGATCCTTGTATTTAGCATAAATAGTTTGCTTCTGATTTTGATTATTTTTAACAGTCATCAAATGGAACGATCCGATGCCCTTGTAACACTCAACATGACAAATCATTTCAACCTTGAAGCGAAAACTTGAATGCTGCTTAAACAACTGTAAATATTTGACAAACTGTATAGTTTTTACTTTTTACTAGATCCACATTGCTTATTTGAGAACCGAAACTGAAAATCAAACCGAACGAACTCAATTGGGTTATTTTGATTCGGTTGAAGTTTCGGTTTTCAGTTTGGTTATTAAAAAAAATAATTCAGTTAAAACCGAAAGACTGAAATATGGATAATATATTTATATTTAATAAATACTATTTGATAACTGCATTTTTTTATAATTAAATAAGTGTAAATTTTGAATTATATTAGATAAAATATATAGATATTTTACATCTATTTGATTTATTTTATATAATTTCCCCCTAAATCTAATCTTGAGGATACAAAGTAACATTTATACAAAATTTATATATATATTTTTATTTTTAAAATAATAATAAAAAATATGATTAATTCAGTTATTAACCGAACCGAAATATTTCAGGTGGTTTGGTTTGGGTTAATTTGATTAATCAATTTCAGTTTGGTTTTCAATATTAACTCTATTCGGTTTTAACCGAAAACCGAATGTTCACCCTAGTCCATTCTATTAGTGTGTGTTTGGGAGCAATGCATGAGCCCAAAAGCCAAGTGGGTGTTAAAAAAAGTCTAGTGGGTGAAATGTTGGTGTTTGGGAAAGCATATGTGGTTGATGGGTTTAAGGAAAAAGAAAGACTACTTCTTGGATAAGAAAAAAATGTGAGCTTCTACCATCACTTAGGACCCAATGGGAAAAGCTAAAAATGTAAGCTTCTGGAGATGAAGAAGGCAGTCATAACTTTGGAAACAATAACGGAATTGCCACTCTCCATATATGAAAGTCTGAGTAGGAGCTCTCAATGAAATGGTGAAGACTAAGGCTGTGTTTGGTTTGAGGGTGGGAGAGGGGAGCAAAAATTTTAGCCAAATTGTCCATGAAAATTTCCAATATACCCAAATTACCCATGAGAAAAAAAAAAACAGATCACGCGCTAAGGAAAGACCCAAATCACGCACAAAGAGATCACACACTGAGACAAAAAAAAAAGTAAAAAAAAGAGCAAATGTGCACTAAGGAAGCAGATCGATGCAGGCCTTGTGAAATCCAGCATTGAGGAAGGACTTGGATCTCGTCGCCGTCGATAAACTCCGCTAAGAAAATTGTGCGGGCAGGGAGACAGAGGTGTCGAATCCAGGTGCAGTGGGCGGCGACGACGATGACGACGACAAAGGGTTGGTGGGCCGGGAGCGGACGCAGTGGATGACGTCGAAGGTGAAGCAGAGATGGAGGAGGGAATACGGCCGTGGCAATGAGGAAGATGAAAAAGGGTTTTTTATGTGAGGGTAATTTGGGAATATTGCAAATTTCTATGGACAATTTGGTCAAATTTTTTGCTCCCCTCCCCCACCCTAAAACCAAACACAGCCTAAAGATCGTAGTGCGTGAAAAGTAAAAAACGACACATCATGGTGAGGTTAGAACCATAGATCTTGAATCTTGGAGGGGGAAAAAGTTAATTTGCGTTCATTAACTGAACATTATTTAATAAGATTCATTTAAATTTTACTAATGGTAATTTCACTATTTTTTAGCAAATTTACATTTAAATTTAATTTTTTATCTTCGATTATCACATAATAAACAACACACACACACGATTCATTTTCTATCTTAACTGACGCACACACGCTAGATTCATACATTTTTCAGTCATTTTCTATCTTAACTGACTTTTTAATTGCTACGTCAAACAAGAACCCATATGAAAGAAAGTCATTTCTGTTATCGTTAACCTAAACAAAAATAACATCTACAACCTGACTTTACATTTTCCAGTCATTTTCTATCTTAACTGCCACGCACATACGCACGCGCACACACAAGATTCATACATTTTCCATCTTAACTAACTTTTCAAACGCTACGTCAAACAAGAACCCATATGAAAAAAAGTCATTTCTGTTATCACTATCCTAAACACAAATAACATCTACAATCTGACTTTTATTCTATCATCCGTTTGCAAAAGCCCATATAGGAAAAAATCACTTCTACCACCGCTATCCCAACTAGACACTAAATAGGCAAAAATGCACTTCGATCTTTTAATTTTATAAATGATTTTAGCTTAGTCCCTTAATTTAATAAAATATATTTTCAGTCACTAATATTGTTAGTCAAACCACTGTTTTTTGTGCCCAATAACTATTATTATTTTTTTTAAAATAGTATATCAGTTATCAGTATTTATGAATATTTAGTCTAACCAAAATGGGCAAGCCGATTACGGTTTCCCACTGCAGCTAGAAAAGATAGCTTAAGAAAATAATGAACAACTTCACGGATAGGATAGGGAAATGATCTAATTACAAACAAATCCCCAACAAGATTCAAAATGCATTAAAGAGATCTTAATTCAGCGCACATCATGTAAGGGAAAACTAAAGCTTCAAATTGCCGTCAGAAGCTTGACCCATCAACTTGTACTCAAGAGTTTCTGCAATTCCCCACTCTCAACTGCAGCTTTGAGATCTGAATTTAAAAAGTGGCCAGTGAGATTAGGACAAAGAATAAACTCATGGGAAGATGGTGGTGGAATTCATTGGCAATTAGAGATATACATAATCAATCATAAAAGCAGAGGCAAGAACTAACCGTCAGATCCACCAATATGTTTGCCATTCACAAATATTTGTGGGACAGTGCGCCGGCCCACGAGATCCAGAAGAACATTCTGAATTTGATACCCATCATCTACCAATCAAATAAAAGGCAACACTTTACAAATGCGAAATCATTGATGACATTTAATGTAGATGCAATGGCCGGTGATAAATACTACATATACCTCGTAGATCAAGCTCCACAACATAAGGTTGCTCATTTAGTTCTTTTAATATGCGTTTGGCACGCAAACAATACCTGGTACAATGAACTATAGTTTATCATTCTGCAACAATGTGTTGAGGCATGCAAAATATGGGTGCGTCAGTGTGACAGAGATGGGTAATCATCAACACCAGGTTTGATAAAAATGATTTGACGATTAACTTGGAAACTATAAACACTAAACGAGTGCTTGTCAAATATCATCACATTTGGGGCCTTTTTATCTTATTAATAGTTGATAGTTCCCTGATTCCTTCTAGGGAATTTCATAATGCTCACACCTACAGACTTGATTAAGAACACATTTGTCCAACAACCAAGGATCGAAGGACCACAAACAAGAACCTATGGAGTACTTAGAGTAAGCTAACCAGCAACCTAAAGAACGCCAAAAAACAGTCATGAAGATGGATGCAGCAGGTCTAGCCAGTAGCCACAACATAAGTGCATAAGTTTCGTTACTAAGGGATAGTAGAAGGCGGGAAGCATGTGCCTCAATGACAGAAATACTCTGGAGAGTAAATTATGCGCAAGACAGAACAAACTTAAAATTGGATCAATTCCCAGAAGAAAAATACCCAGTTCAGTTAAAAGCACAACATACTGTGGATTTGCTCGGCATCCTCAAACTTCCCAAGTCCAGAGTCTGGGAGCAGGAAATTGCCGTATTTCAAACTAAGCTACTCGCTGTTCATCAAAATGATTGCAACTGGACTATATGCAGGCTTCATATGGCTAAAGGATACAAAGAAAGGGTCGAGGGCAAAAGTCAAAATTGATACGAAACATTTCCTTAACTAGATACATGATTATGATAGTGATTGTCGAAATGAACACAGTTCATGGGCAAAACAAAGCGCCACGGTGCGAAAAAGCCAAAGAGAAAGAGGATCACATAATAGTATAACAAGCAAAGTATAATTACACAGGCACCTGTGTAGTATTGCCAGAACAACCTTAATCGTGCAGGCAAACCATAAACCCTTCTATATCATCTTTGAAATTGAATATCAGAAAATAGAATCACCAAAGGGAAACTCCCGTTCTTCCCATACACACACAAAACATAAATTGAGAAGGAGAAGAGAAAGGGGAATAGACATACGGACAGTAGGATTTGGAAAAGATGGCGATTTTGCTGGAGTAGATGACGTTATGGACAAAGGCAGGAACAGAATTAGAGGATTCGACTGCCACAAGTTGCCTAGCAACCAACAGCGACAAAATCACCGCAATCACAAAGGGAAGCCCTAGCCTCATCGTCATATTGTCCCCTGCGGATATTTTGTCAGAATCAGGAATATGTATGCCAATTCTCAAAACGAAGCCAATGCCCCAGTCTGCCTTTCTGGTCTTCGCCCCTTGAATGGACCAAATCCCCCCACAAGATGCATTGTACCAGGTTAAAAATGCAACCTGTCATAATTTTCCCCCGTCAAGAAGCTGGCATGAATTTTAGATCCTATATAGATAGATCGATGGATAAAACATAAATTATCAATTAGGACAAAACTAATTATTAATATTTTTCCAGTGAAAAAATAACTATTTTTCTATACTTTACATCTTTTTTTTTTAAAAAAAAAAATTGGGTTAAGATGCAAATTTACCTATAAAGTATTTTATCAAGGTGTTTTATAAAATGGTTAAGGTGTAAAAATACATATGTGGTTTTCTAAAAAAATGCATCCAACACCAACTGTTTTTTGTGTGTGCAAAAGTGACTATGTGGTTACAAAAGTGGAGCAAAAATACTTATGGACCGTTAGTTTGACTTTTTTTTTGTATTTTTAATGCATGGATGATGACTCAGCTAAATTTCATCTTGTGGAGAACTGGAGAAAATTACAAAAAATGGCTCATATAGTTTTGAAAATTACAGAAATGTAGCAACAACAGCGAGGAGGCGGAGATGGGAGGCCCAATCGGTAAGATTGGGATTAGGAGAGAGAATGGGAATTGGAGACAGAAAGGCTGAAATGTAATTTCCAAAATATTTATGTCATTTTCCGTAATTTTCTCCAGTTCCTTACTGCCAGCTGAGATGAAATTTAGCTGAGTCATCGTCCATGTCAGCCTTGAAAATACGAAGAAGTCAAACTAATGGTCAATGAGTATTTTTGCTCCACTTTTGTAACCACATAGTCACTCTTGCCCTAAAAAAAATTTGGTGTTAGGTACATTTTTAAGAAAACTACATGTGTATTTTTACACCTTAACCCTTTATAAAATATTAAATGTGGATCATTAGATCTTGATCTCATGGTCATAAAGAGAGTAGAGGATGAGAGGGGATAAGAGAAGAAAATGAGAGAATTCATGTCCTTCTATCACCATAAACTTCTTTTTTAATGAAAGCTGGAATCCATTAATAACTCAAAAGAGCATTTACAACATGGAAAACTACAACATACTATCTTTCACCAACTACCGCCTCCTGGTACGAACATGGTGGGTGATCAAGGAGACAAAATTTTTCTACAATATTATGAGTTAGCTTAGCCAAATGATCTGCTAAACTATTATATTCCCTAAGAATATGACTAATTAAAACTTGCCAATTTTTTTAATAGCCACAACCTGACATCAACTATAATATCCCTAAAAGGGTGAGAATGATCACAAATCCTAGTCAAAATATTAACAGCTTCAAAAAAATCTTGATCCTTTATTCCAACATATCTGAAGACTTTGAGTGACCGCAATGATTTCTGCTATTGTTGGGAAAATTGTCGTGAGTTTACATATGAATCCGCATATCCATCGTTTATCGTGTCCATTAATAGCGCTTCCACAATCGTTTCTCCCTTACCCTAGAACTAAAGCATCCACCTCGAGAGTGATAAATCGTTGTTGACATTCTCGATTGACCTATCCTGCAATATTCTGATTAGAGTAAAATTGACATTTTGTTATTAAATCCTTATCCCAGCGTGTCACACCCCGAAACCTAAAGGGGTGACTAGTACGAAATATGAGTGGATTCACATTCCTTAAGCTTTATACTTAAAAAAACATTTGTTCCAAAATACATTATTCCTACCTATAAATTACATGGAGCATCTAACTTTAAATAATAATACAAAAGTCTAGGGCTATAATTACATCAACTACTAGCACCTCATGATGGATCAATGATCTCAACATCATTAAAGAGGCCCTTCATTGCTTAGCAGGAGATACATGGTTGGCAATATCGTCTAAACCAAAATAAATTTTTCTGGTGAATAACGTCTCATTCTTATAATTTGATAAAATACAAGAGTAAATAATGTAAACATTTTTATTTTCTAATAATAACAATATAGCAATAAATTTCAATCTCTATATCATACGATCATGAATAAAAACAAAACTATCTATATATTGGATCATCAATCAATTACCTCGAAATACGTAATAAACTATTTTGTTTGACAAAACCGGTTTAAAACAGTAAATCATAAATAAAATAGAACTTTAAGGTAAAATATCGTTAATCAAATAATTTCAAGTATGTAGTAAAACCTTTGATTTAATTTGATGTAATCAATTTAAAACATAATTCTCAAACCTCATCTTTCCATAGAACTTCTTACAGAATGGATGACAAGCATGGCCACACAGTCCACGAGGGTAACTAACCAAGCATGATTCAAGGCCATGAAACAAGTATGGACACACAGTCCATGAGGGTAACTAACTAAACATGGCTCGAAGCCATGAAACAAGTATGGACATACAGTCCATGAAACAAGCATAAGAACAAATCCCTTGAATATCAAGCAAGCTTGAGATTAACCATGGTGCACCAAGAACTAACAGTACTGCTATTAGTAACCAGCGTTCTATATTCAGTCCTCTTCAAAACGTTTTCAAGCATGCTTGGGGTCAATTTAACAAAGTAATAAAAATTCTTCTTTCAAGATAATAACAACTTTATCTCATACTTCATAATCAAATCCCCCAGCATGAACTTTCAGAAACAATATTTCAAAACTTTCATTCAAATTTAATCTGTCGATAAAATCCTTTTAAAATATCAAGAACTCGCGTAAAAACATTCCATTTCAAATAATAAATTCTAGCTTGTAAACTTTCCAAAATCCAAGATCATTTCAATATAAAATTTATGAAAATATCTCAAAAGTCTCATTTTTATTCAACTGCATAAGCATGAATTATGCTTTGAAACAATTGGAAGAAAATACATAATAACGAATAAAATTATCATTCTTTACTCATATACTGTCAACAAATATTCCTTAAAAAAATCATACTTTTAAGTATGGAAATAAACATAAAAGTCCAACAATAAAATATCATTTATAAAAATTAGGGATACTATTCACTCACCTGTTGCTCCTTCCAAAACTATACCTTTACCAAAATCCTTTTTTGTTTACTTTTCTCTTGAGCTCAAACAATCATCAATTCCTATAAATTTTGGAATTCATAAATCAACTTCTAATGGAATTTACCTACTTAAATTAAAAATCCTTACGTACAAAAATATCCTTCAATCACACCTATCACACAATTATTCTAACTTCCAAAATAATTTTTGAACTGCCCTTCATATTGAGTCTGGAAATTATTTTCCAGCTTTTGAAATACTACCTAAGTAACCCAAATAACACTTTCTATCATCAACTTAAGAATCCTAGAGCGTTCCTTAATGGTGCGTGAGGCTAGAAGACAAAATATAGAATTTTAGACTTAAGAAACATGCTATGTTTCAGCTCCCATTAAAACAGAGCACACATGCATGCAACTTTAAGCTTTCCAAGTTTTCTGTTTCGGTACCCCTTAATCAGCAGAGAAAATCATCATGCAGAACCATAAAACAACATCACCTCACATGCAACATCAAATATCATAAACATCAGCTTCAATTTATGGTTTTCCTACTAGTTTTCTCAAATTTCTCTCACTAGAAATCATATTTCTAGCACCCCTACTGCAACAAAAACCACCCAATCACAAAAATAAAAGACTCAAAGAGGCTTAGGTGGCTCACCTATTTGAATATCAGAGTTGCATGTGGGATTGATGATCTCTTCCTTCGTCTCTCACCCTCTCGATCTCACTCTCTTCTTCGTTTTCTTTGTCTGGCCGAAAATAATGGGATGAGAAATAAATGAATGAGGTTGTTTGAATGTTTTTTTTTTTAGGAAAATTTTAGGAAAGGGGTTGGGTTCACCCACAATCCAAGGGCAAGGCGAAATCTCCCTTCCTCCTAGGTGATACCGATGTTGGGCAGGGCGAGCCGTCTATTACCCTCAGGCGTTAACCTAGGCACCTAGGAGCTAGGATGCCTTCCCCAGCGCCTTGACCAACTCCAGAATCGAACCCCCTCCCTTTGGTGAGAATGTCCGATCCCTTTTTGCCAGAGGTTGTTTGAATGTTGGCCAAATGGTTAATTGAATAATGAAAGGGATAAAACGTTGAATAGGTCGATAGGTATATGGGCCAAAGGAAGAATAACGTTTTACAGAGAGTATTTTTTTTTGGGTCTTTGTCTCAAATGGATTTTACTGTTGGGCTGTGGGGAATATGAATAATGAGAAATGAATAATCATGGAGAATATACTTTGCTATCCGAAATGCATGCTTTTGTCCAAATTGGTTCTGCATGAATTGAAGCACGTGACTTGCATGCATTATCCAACCCAGAATACCTCTTATTATTATTATTTTTTTATAAAGATGAGGCCTCAGCCATCATATATTAATAGCAGTAGAAAAAGGGAAAAGTCCCATACAATCAAAATAAAGCAAACTCCTAAATCTAGGAGGACAAGAAGGCATCAGAGAGGTGGAGGTGCGCCCCTCTTTTGCTAAAGCATCTGCTAATAAGTTACTCGCTTTTGGAATATAATGGAACTTAACATCCCAGGAGAAAAGAAGCAGCTGTTTGATATGCAAGAACACCAAAGAAGTGTTTGGCTCTTCACAATCCCGATGAAGCTTATCAACCAGAAGCTTTGCATCAGATTCGACCAGAATGTGTTTAAAACCCTCATCCCATGCTCTTCTAAGTCCATGAAGGAGGGCCCACTCCTCCGCCATATAAGCACTACAATGTCCGAGCATCTGTGAAAATCCAGTAATCCACATCCCCTTATAATCATGGATAACTCCCCCACAACCTGCTCTCATTTCAGATACCATAACAACACCATCCACATTAAGCTTAACCCATCCTATTGGTGGAGGGTTCCAGCTACACAGAGTATCCATACTTGGTTCTAGTATATTCTGGCCATTAGTATTCACCATACAGTACAACCCCCATGACTGTTTAATTATCTCAGTGGGATTAGAAGGCTTCCAAAAATGACTACGAAAGACACAATTATTTCTCCATTTCCATAAAAACCATATACCCACACCCCGTATCAGACACCATGGATTAGTCTTATCTAAACCCATCTCCCCAGAAAGATTAAAAGCAAACCACTCTTTAAGAAAACACACAAAGAACTCAGAAACATACCTAGGCTCGAGCAAGGAGAGCCAGATTTGCCTCGCGTAATCACAGTCCCGTAAAATATGCAACTCATCCTCAGTACCAGCCTCACAATAGGCACACATAGCTGACCCTGTGGACCACCTATTTCGTCTCTCATTTGTGGGCAATCTGTTATGGAACGCCAACCATAGAAAAACTCTGACTCTCTCCGCCCCTTTCCAAGCCCAGATCTTCTTGTAAACATTACAGTGTAGGTGCCTAGGAGGCTCCTTGATCAGAAAATAAGCACTATTTACAGAAAAATTACCATGAGCAGTTGCATTCCATATCAATATATCATGTCCTACCTCTGATATAGGAGGCAAAATAGCCAACATCATCTGAATAATATCCCCATTAACCACAGTTGCTAGCTGAGACAAATCCCAGGTTCCATGCAATACCCATTCAGCCACCGTGCTCACCTCCTCCTCTGATTCTAGCGGCCGGATACAACATTCCTTAATTGTCTTATCCTTGAATAGCCAGCAGTCCTAAAAAAACTAACTGACCTCCCATCTCTAATCTGCCATCTTGAGCCAGCCTCCACTACACTCCTCTGTCTACAAATAAACTTCCACAGGCTTGAATCAGTTGCTCTAGCTTCCAACAAAGAGGAGCCCTCCCTGTACATATATTTCTTTTGCAACACTTCAGCCCATAAACTCTCAGATCCCCTAATTAATTCCCATGCGAGCTTTGGTCCAAAAGCAGAATTCATGACACTGAGTCTCTTAATGCCCAATCCACCGAACTGCTTTGGTTGCGTGACAGTCTCCCAGCTGATAGGGTGATAACCCCTTCTCTCATCATTATTTCCCCATATGAAATTTCGCTGCAACCTCTCAACCTCCTCACATACACGACTCGGAAGTTGAGCAACTTGCATGGGATATAAAGGTATTGAACTAATGACTGATTTTGCCATAGTAATCCTTCCTGCACTAGATAAACAATTTGCATTCCACGTTGACAATTTACTCTTAACCCGGTCAATCACATATTGAAAGGTATCCTTATCCCTCCTTTGTTTTGACAAAGGAAATCCCAGGTATTTCCCAAAATCATCTGCTACTTTCATACCCAAGATACTTTTCACTCTGCCCTTAATAGTTGTTGCCACTGTTGGTGAAAAGAACACTGAAGACTTACTATAGTTCACCTTAGCCCCTGAAGCATCACAAAACATCTCTATCGCTTCCATCATACAAGAAGCCTGATTTTCCGATGCTTCCCCAAAATGCAGGAGATCATCTGAAAACATCAAATGAGAAACCGAGGGTCCCTCTTTTGTGATCCAAACCGGTCTCCATGTACTATCCCTGACCCTATCTTGGATAATATGTGACAAATTCTCCATACATAAGACGAAGATAAATGGGGACATTGGATCCCCCTGCCTTATACCACGACTAGGTTGGAAATCTTCAGTTCTCTCCCCATTCCATACTACATTTAATGACGAAGATGTAATACATGTCATAACAAGGTCAATGAATTTACCATCCAAACTAGCTTCTTCTAGGACTCTTCTAATAAAGGACCATCTGATCCTATCATATGTCTTCTCAAAGTCTATTTTGATGGTCATAATACCCCACCTCCCTTTCATCTTTTTCATTTTGTGAAGAATCTCCTGACCAATAACAATATTATCCTCTATATGTCTTCCTGGCACAAAATTGGCTTGGAAAGGAGAAGTCAGCTTCCCCATTATCCCCCTCAAACGTTGTGATAATATCTTCATTATGCACTTATAATGAACAGTGCAAAGCGAGATGGGTCTGAACTGATCAATTCTCATTGGCTGTTATATCTTCGGAATAAGAGCAATAAGCGTTTGGTTTTATGCCTGCAAGTCAGCCTCACCTCTAAAAACCCCTCTAACAAAATTGCAGAAACTAGGCTCAACAACCTCCCAGTTCCTCTGATAGAAGATTGGCGGAAGGCCATCAACCCCCGGAGCCTTGTAGGGCCCCATCATATTGATCATACGGTGTATCTCAATATCAGCAGGCAGACTAGACAAGACTAAAGCATCTTGATCAATCACTGGGAAGGAGGTAACAGTGGACAATAAGGATTCCTCACAGCCTTCTGCTTATATAATGTCTTGAAAAAGTCAACCACCAGACACCTTAACTCCTCCACATCCTCTATCCAAGTTCCAGAAAAATTTTGGAGAGAACCAACTCTATTCCGTCTTCTCCTGATCTTTGTCTTAGTATGGTAAAAACGTGTATTTCTGTCTCCATGGGCAATCCACTCAGATCGTGACTTCTGAAACCATTTTATTTCTTACATCTTTGAGATCTCCTCTAATTGCTACTGGAGTTGCAATTCGAGCTCAGATAACAACCGTGAAAAGGGATAAGCAGACGACCGCTGAATACCGTTTAATCTGGCCAAAATCTCCTTCTTCTTAACTTCTACCATACCGAACACGTCCCTGTTCCAACCAGGAAGAGCATTTCTGGGCTTATCAATATTGCATTCAAACTCAACTCTACCATTCCACAGACCATTAAGAAAGTCTTTGAACCCGTCATGCGCCATCCACATGGCCTCAAAACAGAAGGGTCTCTGTCTATAGCCTTTACCCGTAGAACCCATATTAAGAAGAAGAGGGCTATAATCCGAAAACCTGGTCCTGGGTAGGTTCTTTACTACACAATTCGAGAACTGAGCAATCCATTCTTGATTCGCAAAGGCCCTATCAAGCCTTTCAAAAAGTCTAAGTCTGCCCCTGACCTTAGGTCATTTCCAAGTGAATCAGGGTCCAGAAGCCCCTAAATCGATCAATCCAGAAGAATCAGCTTGATCTTGAAACCATCGAATCCTCCGGCTATTCCCTTCGCCACCTCCAATTCGTTCATGGGAAGCTATTATGTCATTAAAATCTCCCCACACAACCCACGGTGAAGAAATACCGGCTGACAAAGCTTTCAACTTATCCCAGAGAATCTTCCTGAAATCAGAATGGGGTAGGGCATATATAGACGTTAGAAGGAACCTCGGCTTACTTGGCATTAAGTAACTCATATGGAAAAATTGACAATCCTTTTCAATAAGAGAAACTGAAATCATGCTGTTGTTCCACACCGCCACGAGTCCCCCAGATCTACCAACGCTGGGAATAGCAGAAATACTGTCAAATCCCAAACTTAGCAAATGTTGAAGACGTGTATACTCTTGGCATCTTGTATCTGCTAAAATAACAAGAATGGGCCTAGCCCCATTAAAACTAGTTTTCATATTTCTAAGCAAGCCTGGTCCACACGAGCCCCTGTTGTTCCAATAAAATAAACTATCCATAAAAAACCAATATAAAAAGAGAGACAACCCTAAAAACAATCACATCTGGGTTTCAGGAACCATAGAAACATCCAGGCCCAACCCATCCTCACGAAACCCGCCAGCCACCTTATCTGCCTTACAATCACCTATAATAATGTGATTGTCCCTAAGCCCATCGAGATCCACCTTATTCTCTCCTAGGTCAAAGGGTGTGGGCTCACTAGAGACAATTTTTAATTCATTGTTTGTAATACCACCACCCCTCAATAGCCCGCTCAATGTCCACCACCTTTTCTCCCTCATGCATATCACAATCATTTCCCATCGTTAGCCTCAGGATTTCCGTACTCTGCTCCTCTGACACCTCGTGCGTTCGTTTCTCCACTCGCTTGCCCTGCTGTTGTACGAATTTCATTTGTGCCTGCTCCACTATTTTCATAACCGAATCCGTATCAGCATTCTTCCTCGGGCCTTTCCCCTTCCCCTTCGTCTTCCTCAGTGCACTCTGTTCTAACGGCCTCCATACAGGGGAAACCAAAACTTGATTGAAATCTGTCTGAGCGCCAATAATTCCTTCATTAGACCCCTCCATTCTAGCCAAAACCTCAAATCTCGACCCCACTTTTTGCATATTCGCCACATCATTAGCTTTCTCCTTTGGTTTGTTTGGACGGCGCTGCCTCTGTACTACTCTCCATTTCTCCGCCATCTCCTGCCCCTCACTCTTATCCACATTCTCATTGGCAGTCCCCGCACCTTCTTTTGTCCCTTCCTCAGTCCCCGTCCTACGAGAAGGACAAGTTTCAAATTTATGTCCATAGCGCCCATAAGTCGTGCACAGAAAATGTAAACCTTCATACTCTAGGTAAAACGCTTCCCTTTCTAGATAAAATCCTTGCACTAGCTGCTTGCCCAGCTCAACTAAAACACATATCCTGGCAAAATGCCCCCTCAGCTGACAAGACGTATTCATATCAACTTTTAAAGTCTCACCTATTTGGTTTCCAATAGTTTTGAGAGCCTCATGATCATAATACTGTAATGGCAACTTTGGAATTCTAACCCACACAACTGCCTTATCAATGTTAGCTTGATCCGGTCTAAAGTTAGCCTCCCAAGGTTGCACCGTTCGGTAATGGTCATAAATCAACCATGGACCCCCAATAAGTGCATTTGTAAGATCATCTCCATTGGTAAACTTCACTAGCCATGACCCATACTGATCAAAGTTAACACACCATACTTCGCCCACATCGTTTGTAATCTCTGTTCCAGAGCCCTGAATCCAATACTCCTACCTAGGAGCTTGACGACAACAGCCTTACTCCATGCTTTATTTAGTCTCTGCTTCTTCTTGTCTGAGAAACAGAATGAAGGAAACCTAGCACTTCCAGAAATCTTACATTTCCTTTCCGCGTCTTCACCTTCAGAATCTCCCATAGAGTCATCGAATAATGGGTTATCTTTGCTCATACCCCCTTCTTCACTCAAGACTTCCTTCTCCATACACGTACCTTTGAGCTTATCAATGAAGGAGGGTCTTCCAGTAGAATAGGCACTGGGGTTACTCCCTAGCTTCGGCTAGTGACCCGATAATCCATTCTCATCATCCCGAGGGAACACATTTTTAACCTTCTTAGTACTTCTTTCAAGTAAATCTTCATCCTCCTTGGAGTTCGCCGCCTGAGAGTCCTTCGAATCCGTTAACACTAGAGCACTCGCCATAACCCAGAATACCTCTTAATTCCAAGATTCTCCTTTTCTTTCTCATGTTGGGCCATTAGACAACAATTCTCTTCTCTAAAATTCTGATTTGGTATATCCTTGGCTCATCAAATTGGGCTTTGACTTTGCCCAATTTCATTTGCAGGCTTGGGGTAGTAAAATTACCATTTTATCCCTTCTTAATTTGGGCACTAGATAAATTCCCGAAATAAATCCTTAATCCCATATATGGATTTTTCTTCCTCAATTAGCTTTTCTAAGCCATAAAATATCAACTTTAAAATTTCTAGGCCACAATTTATTCTCTAACTATTTTTCCTTGAATTTTCAAGAAATTGGGTCCTAAATTCCAAATAATGACTTTAAGACTATTTAAGTCAATCTTTCGTAATTAAACCCCTAATAATAGTTATAAATCCTCAAAATAATATTTCATACTTTTTTCCTAAATTTTCAAGGTTGAAAAATATTTTTGTTTAACCTTTTTCCTCAAAATAAGCTTTACACTATTGATTCCTATTGGCTTAGCAGCTTACTCATCTCAATCTTATTCATAAACTCCTTATCCCAAAATTTGGGATATTACATAGCTTGCCCTGAAAAGGCTAGCATGTGCGTTTGTGCTGTCTTTGATGAGGTCCTCGCCAAATAATTTTTTGCAACGATCTACCCAAATGTATAAGCAAATATAACCAAACAATTTAGCCCATGGGATTTTCTTGGTGAAATCCCTTCCTACTTCATGTTTTAGATTCCATTGCAGCCACTCTGTGCCTTGTAGTAATGTGAACTTCTCTCATAAGGCCGGGATAACTACTGAAATCCATCTTTTCTTCGCATTTCTACAATCCCTCATTAAGTGCATTAAGTCCTCCTCCTGGTTGCATCCAAACGAGCATCTTGCTGACTCCTTAATGCCTCTTTCAACTCTCAGTCGCGCCGTATGGACTCTCCCATGTGCAAAGGTCCACATAAAAGACTTAATCTTCTTCGAGACAACCATCTCCACAACATCTTCCAAATAGAGTCTCTGTCTCGATGTATATTTGCAAAAAGAAAATGTTATGCAAACTTTACAGAAAAACAACCATCAGATAAAGGTTTCCAATAGTATTTATCATGCCTTTTATCCTCCCGGGAAAGGTGTGCACACATGATCCGATCAACAACTTGCGGCTGGAACTACCAAGTCAACTTGTTTCAATCCCACTCTCCTTAACAGTCAACATAATCAACAACTTTCTCATTCATGTCCGTGAAAGCTTCATAACCGAGGATAAGATCAATAAGGGGTCTATTGATTTTAGACCAATTGATGAATCAAAATGATGTCGATTCACCATTTCCAATTTTAACTCCAACACCCCTTTGAAACTTATTCCAAACAACACATATCCCTCTCCATGTGAAGGACACCTCTTCCTTTTGGATTTCAGGTTTGAATCATTCTCCACTCTTATACTTATTACGAAGCACCTTAACCCAAAGTGCTTTCCTATTACACAAAAGATTCCAACACAATTTCACCAATAACGCTTTGTTCTGTTTGCGCGGATCCTTTATTCTGAGGCCACCATCCTTCTTTTCTTTAGTTACTTGTTCCTATGATACCAAGTGGAACTTCTTTCCCTTATCGTTATCACCCCATAAGAAAATCTTGCTCTTTTTTCTAGTTCCTTTACCAAAGCTTTTTGGGAGGAGTATTGTTTACATATAATAAGATGGTAAAGCAGTGAGCACTGCTCTAATAAGGGAGTTTGACCAGCAAAGTTCAAGCATCCATGTTTCTACCCTGACAATTTCTTCTGAGTTTTCTCCAAGATCGAGGCAAAAGTAACATTTAATGCTCTCCTATGAATCAAGGGTATACCCAAGTATTTGCCTAGGTCTTCAATAAGGACAACTCCCATGCTCAAGCAAAGGTGAAATGCCCTTGAACTGTGAACATTCCAAGAGAAACAAACCCTAGTCTTGTTCTTATTAATCAATTGCCCATAAGCCCCACAAAATGTTTCTAAGCACTTTATCATCCCTTCAACATGTCCTTTTAATGCTTCATCAAACAAAATAAGATCATCAGCAAAGAACAAGTGAGAAATAAAGGGACCTCCCCTTTTGAGTTGAATCAGCTTCCAAGAACCATCATCTATAACATCCTTAATGATATGGTTTAATCTCTTCATACACAGTGTAAAAATGTTTGGAGAAATTAGATCTCCCTGTCGTACGCCTCTAGAAGAAGTAAAGGTCTTTGTTGTTTCCCTGTTCCACAAAACCTGGAAGAATGGTGTAGTAATACAAGCCATTATTGCTCCACACCATTTTTCATCAAAGCCAACATCCTTAAGAGTGTATTGGATAAAAGCCCATTCAAGTCTATCATAAGCTTTCTTAAGATCACTTTAACTACCATCCATCCTTTAATTCATGTCTTGGTTCTCATATAATGTATGACCTTTTGGGCAATAATTATATTACCGTTGCTCTATCTTCCTGCTATAAAATTGTACCGGTGATCCCCCATGATGTTCCCGATAATCTCTCAAAGACGATGACTTATAACCTTAGTAATGATCTTGTAACTCACATTGCATAGGAAATTGGCTTGAAACCCATAATGGTCTCTGGGTTTTCCATCTTAGGTATAAGGACAATATTTGTGTTGTTAATGTCCTTTACCCTTGATGGATAATCTAAGAAATCTTTTACCAATTTACAGACTAACCCCCTACTAAATTCCAATACTCCTAATAAAGCACATCTTGTATTTCATATGGTCTAAGAGCTTTAAAGGCTCCAAGGTTCAAAGTAGCATGTCGTATTTCTTCATCCATAACGCCTGCTTGGAGATGACCTACCTCTGCATCAATCAACATAGGAAAGTGTGACCTAGTTCTAATCTCACAAACATTAGTGTTCCTTGTTTTGAAGAGTTCCTTATAATGCTTTATAGCTAGGTTTTTTAGAGTGTACTGATCAAAAACCCAACTCCCATCAGAATCCTTGAGGCCCTCAACCTTATTTCTTCTCATTCTGATTGTAGCAGTTGTGTGGAAAAATTTGTTATTTTTGTCCCCCACTTCAACCAATTACATCTTGATTTCTAGTACCACATTAATTCTTCTTGAGTAAGAATACTCCTTCCTGAGTTCCCTTTTAGTTTGAGCAAGATATTGACTGTCCCATCATCCCATTAATCTCTCCACTCCTTTTATTCTTCTGAGGATGTTCTTCTATTTTGAGTTTAGATTTCCCATTTTCTTTCTATTTCACTCATTGGAAACGTTGGAAAATTTCTCAATTTTTTCATTCCAATGTTCCATTCCCCATCTCTGTCTCACAACATCATCAAATTCTTCCTCAAGAAACCAAGCAGCTTGACACCGGAAAGGTGGCTCTTGGCACCGATGGGTCATCTCTGGCAAGCTTCTAAGTAGGATTGGTCTGTGATCCGAGCCAAAATTGTTCTGGTGATACACTTTAGTTAAAGGATACAAATAGTTTCATTCGATATTGGTGAACACCTAATCGATCCTTTCTTTCAGCAAGTCACGCTCCCAAGTGTATTTTTCTCCAACCACGTAGTTTCAATAAAGTGAGATTGAGAAATACACTCTCCAAACTGCCTCTTATTTATGAAAATTGGTCGATATCCACATTTTTTGTCTTCTACATAAAGATATGCATTAAAATCACTCATAACAACCCATATGGACCATTAACCATCTGACTAATGCCAATGAGCTCGCTCCATATATTATATCTAAGAGTACAGTTTGGTTCCCCATAAATGCTAGATAAGAGAAAGCCATCCACACAATTAGCATGCAACACTTTAAGATGAATAGCTTGGGTGCATGAAGAGACATACTGAATGGATATTTATTCAATATTTCAAAGAACCCAAATGCCTCCTGCATAACCTGTAGCTTCCAATCTTAACCATGTGTTAAAACCCAACTTCCAAATGATTCTATCTACTCGGTTGCCACTGATTCAAGTCTCACTTAAAATAAGAACTTTGATATTTCTTCCATGAACCACATCCCTCACTCTACCAGGAAAAGATTTTGAGGTTGCGCCCCTGCAATTCCAAGATAAGATATTCATAATTAAATAAAAAGAAAACACAAGTGGAAAACAGAACCTGGGAATTTTTGTCTTGAATCAGAGAGCTCCTTGACTTTGCTATCCCCTGTAAATCTTCTCTGAGTTCATCTAGATTTTTAGACCCCATATAATTTTGATCAGTCGTCTCAGTATTTATCTGCGTTCTATGATGCCCCACCATAAGGTCTGGTGGTTTAGAAGGATTCAACATTGGAGTTTCTAAGATTTAGGGCTATTTTTTAGTATCTCATGTTGTTATATGCTTTGGTGCGCCTTCTCCCATCTCTGTAGACCGAGAATTATCACTCTACTCAGCTTGCTCCAGTACATGGTTAAAAACTAGCGGCCTACCTTTTATAATTGAGCCAAAAACGAGATTATGGGCTTATCCCACTTGTTTCCTTTTCAATATGGGGGACAATATTTTTTCCCTTGAAATTGCTCCTATTTTGTTTATCAGTGTTGTTTCTTTTCTCTGGACTTATAGTTCTACTTGAAGCTGGCCTATTTCGACCATATCCCATGTAATCCTCATTACTAGCTGGAGCCTTCGTCACTTGCTCAATCGATACCTTCAAGGAAGTCTATTTGTTTTTTCCCGAATGAACTTTCAGCGTCGCAGGTACATCATGGAACTGAGCATCGTTCTTTGATTTGGTAGATGCAAGTACCTCTTTCTTTCTCCAATGTGTAGAAAGTTCCCTTTTTCATGTTGGGGTTGAGCTTTTCAACTCACTAAGAATGTCATAGCAAAACCCAACATTTTTTCCTTCTTGTTTCTCCATTGACTGAGTGTTTCAAGCCAACTTGGGGATCTGTTGCTTTTCTGGCTCAGTTTTTTGGGTATGGCGCCTAGCAGATGACGTAACCTTCCTCCATGAGCCAAACTCTTCCTCTATTAGAATACTAGGTACATTAACGACTGGATGGTTTCCTTCCCTCTTGTTTCTCTGTGGTGGTGAATGTCTCTACTGGGTCCCTTAATCTGTTGAAGGTGTTTGGTTCTGTGTTTTGGTTGAGCAGGTCTCTTGAGTATGTTTGTATAAACCGCAAGTAAAACATATTGTATCAAGCTCCTCATACTGCACCAGATATATTCGATTTTGGAATGAAAATATGGATTGAAGTTGCTTATTCAGGTCTATTTCAACACTCACTATAGCAAACTTCCCGCTTTCCACTACATGTTGATTATTCTCTTTTTGTGCTAAAGTATGGAGATCGACCTTAAGAGCTCTTCCAATTAAGATTCCCAATCTCCATAATACATTCCTCTGAGTAGATGTGCATTGGAAGGGTGGAAATCCTTACCCAAATCGCAACCTTTTGCATCTTGTTACAATGGGGATTAAAATTTAGACTCCATCTCTGAACAGCAAGGTAGTGTCCCTATATAAGCCAAGGTCCATCAAACAATAGTTTGTTGCAGTAAGCTTCTTCTGCCATTTTGAAGACAAAATAATTGTTAGGAAGGTCAATAAACTCAAAATTTTTAGAATGCGATAGCCACTTAATTCTATCTTTCAGCATATCAAGATTAGTCTTCCTACCCAAAATGGTCAAAATAAGAGCATCCTTCCATAGCCTACAAAGATCTTTGAGTTTTTCATCTAAAACATTCAAAGTAAGAAGCATTCCTATCATCTTCTTTTGTTCTTCAGTCAGCTTCAATGTTGCTTCCTCTTCTTTCAACCACTCCTTCATTCTTCTATCAAGAATCTTATCAAAAGCCTTTTCTTCATTCTCTATCAGCATTGCTTTATAAGAAATTTGAGTTCTAGGTGGCACTTTTATTTGTCGGCTCTCTTGAGTAGTTTGTGTATCAGCTTCCTTCTTCTTTGCATTATCCTTCCATGCTCCCATTTTGGTTCCTAGCTGCCCATCATTTACCCATGCATCTTGCATTGGCATGTCTTCAGGCATCTTCTTAATGTTACGTCCCATGATGTCTTCTTCCTCTTTGGATTGTCCCCCATCTCCATCTATGGTTACTCCCTTGTTGCTCATCATACCAATGTGCATATTGAATGCTTTTCTATACTTTTTAAGCACTTGAAAACATAACCTACCTAACAACTAGTGGTATTAGTGGTTCGACAGTAAAGAAGAAAGAAGATTCTGGTGATGGTAAGACTTGATGAACGTAATAGTGAGTGAAGCTCGGTCTCCCTCCTCCCTTGATGGTGGTTCGAACTCGTCTTCCTTCCTCATAATAGCTCACATGATCTGGCCCAAGGAAGAAGCACACTTGTCGTCAAGTTCACCAAATATGGCCAAAGAATGGAGGTTCCGACGGACGATCGGACGGTCAAACAAACAGTGACTTACGGATGAATGAACTGGCGACGGCAAGTGAGAGCAAAAGTGACATATGAGCAAAGGAACCTTCGGCGACTGGTCATGCAAAAACCTCCGACACACCACTCCTCCTTTTCACTCTTCGTGACTCATAGCAATTGGATCGCGACTCATAGCAGCTAGACATTTTTTCTGATCGTTGCGGTAGACAACAGTGGTTTCACTCTTGATGCCTGGTGACTGTTGCAATGGGTAATGGTCATAATACAAGCACGAGAACCAATAGAAAACGTTTCTCCCAAGCTTTCTCTCGCCTTGTGTTGTTCTGTGTTACCCCACACCATAAACTTTTCATATGTACAAAAGTATATATGAAATTTTTAAATTGATGCAAAAATGTCAACTTCGTTAAGTCAACAATTATTTAGTAAACATGTATGTCAAGAAAACAATACAAAAATAAACATAAAGTTTGTAAAATTATGCAAAAATGTCATGATTGTTGGAGAATTTAGGTGCATTTTTGCATTATTTTAGAAACTTCATATGTATTTTTGTACAATATTCTTAGTTGACATATTTGTTAAGCAATTAATGTTAGTTGACTTAACAACACTTACATTTTTACTCTATTTGGAAAACTTTATATGTACTTTACCCCAAAAAAATGTTTATGGTACGCTCGTGACAAAATAGTTCATAGGTAGGTTTAAACTTTAACCTTTTAATTTTTAATAGGTTGTGTTGCCTTAAGAATTTTCAAATCAATCTCAATAATGTGTTTTTTTCCAACAAATATATGAATTATATTGCAATCAAATAAAGTTGCAATGTCTCAGAAAGTAACAACAGAAACAACTAAACAAACAAATGACAATGAAACTTCAGAAAAAATGATAATAAATTAGAAGACACAAATATTATGATCCAACAAGAATATAGTTCCAGATAAAGGGAATGAAATGCTAACAAGGTCATCAACTGTGATAGAGGTCGATATACCTAATCTAGAGGACAAGACACTTTCAATGAAGCTTTGGCAATCCATTCAACTATCAAATCTATTTCTATGGAAACACATATACAAGGATGGTTCCTGATCAAATTCCTTGAGACCAGAGTATTCTCAAAGATAGCAATACTTAGCACCATAACAAAGAAAGCAAAATTAGTATAATGATAAATAAGAGAACCATAACTCCAACCCAAAGAAAAATAATAAGGCTATACACACTGAACTGGCCCATGTCTAGCCTAAAGATGAACATTGTTGACAACAACACTGAACAAGCACATGTCAAGCCAATGATGAACAGTTTGTACCAACCTCCTAAACAGGAACAAGTTGATGATTCTAAATTGAATAATAGTTAAACATGCCTTAGAACTTTGAAGAACAAATAAACAAACCTCCCTCCCCTAGAGGGATATCCCAAACCAATCATTACAATTCTTAGAAAACAATTCAGTGGCCATGTTTATAGTACTATGGTTGTCCATCCTAACTCTTACCTACCTAAAAACCTTCCACACCAATTCAAGTAGGGCAGTGACAATTAGCTGAGAAAGAATTAGCTTATAGTATGCATTGATCCAATCGTAAGCACAAATAGCCACCCATTAATTCCAGATTAACCCAACAATATTTTGTTTCAAATCACTCAACATAATGATGCCAACTTCAAGAGGAACTATCTTACCTATCTCAAAACTCAATCTCAAAACAACATCAACATAGAGGTGTTGAATCTTGAATAAATCACTAACCTCGTGTTCCATGGCTCTTAGTAATAGCATTTCTGAAATCCTCTGCTAGGCCTTTGATATACCCAAACTAACGAAAAGCCCCAAAATCTTACCCATCAATTCCTCTTCCAAAACCCTCCTATTGAATATGAAACCAAAGCAACCCCACAGCAACCCATCCATTACCACCGAGGACCCTAGAGGCTCCCGTTGGAGGTCACTATTGGAAGTCGTCACATCATTTTGATCATTCCAAGCGTCCATGTGTTGATCCTCATAGTCTCCCTTCTCGCCTTCGACAAAACTCGACCTTGTTTTTAGATCAGTTGAAGACCACGACGTAGGAAAACCACCAAAGATCTCCACCAAAAGGGAAGAATCAGACACCCAAGACTCAATAGAGCCCATCTTGACGGCGCAAGAAAAAACCCTACCAGAGCGAAGGAAACCCACGAAGAGGGAAAGTCAGGAGGACCCTTAATGGATTTAATATTTAGAATATGTGTATCACTTGTGTATAGTTTGGGCTTATAGGTTTGGCCCTGGCCCATTTAGGTGTATGTACATAATATTTGTTATAAATAAGAGTAATACCAGTCAATTCAGTTGGTTGGGTAATTTGTTCATTTTGTTTGGGTGCAAGCTTGGTTAGTTTTCATGGTACTAGAGCACATGTAGTCCACTCTAAACAAGAGAGAGAGAGAGAGAGAGAGAGAGAGAGAGAGAGAGAGAGAGAGAGAGAGAAACCCCTTGCCCAATTGAAGCCTTAATGAACTGTGAGATTGAGTATCAAGAACAAGTCTTGATTTTCCACTATGTGATCATTTCAAATCACCTTTTTTTCTCTCTATGATTCTTTCTCTCCGCCACACTAGCTCGCATTACGAACCTGCATTCTCGCCTGGTTTGAATCGCGATTCTTGGTCCTGTTCGTGAGGTTCCCGCGCTCTGAGGTTTGAAGCACTATCGTCAGCCATTTTTTGTTCACGTCGCCATCATGTTCTTCGGCTTGTTTTCTTTAACTCGAAGCTCCGACGAATACAGCACGACACTAAGTGTTCGTTGATCTGCGGTTTCCATGATCTGAGTGTTTTTCTTGGTTTGAAGGCACACTGATCTGAGGTCTTTCATCTGCCGTTATCACCGACTTGAGGATTCGAAGGATTGTTTCTGAAAGTTTTCACCGATCCATTCATTCGAAGCCTAAACTGTCGCTTTCTCGAGGTTCGTTGCTGAGCTTGTCGCTGTCACGCCTTGCCGGACTCTGTTTCTACATGAAGCAGATCGTATTTTCTTTCTCATAAGCTGTGCAAGAATCTATTTGCCATGTTTCTAGTCTGTCTTTCATAATTTGAGTTTCACGATCTGAGTTGCCGTGATTTTCTTAGATTTTCTAGCTTCAAGACTTCAAGTCTCCTTCTACAAAGGAATTGCCACGATCGTCGTTGGCCTAGTAGCTTCACGAGGTTTCACAGTCGTCGTTCTGGACTTTTCCGACTTTGTTTCTCTTGTTTTTCCTATTTGTCCCTCATGGAAACCACCAAGAATCCTATTGATGTTAATCATCCCCTTTATTTTCAACCTTCAGATACTCACATAACATCCTTAGTGCCATAAGTTCTCACCAGTTCCAACAATTATGTGGCCTGGAGCAGAGCCATGCGCCTCGCACTTCAAGGCAAGAATAAAATTGGATTCATAGATGGCACATTTACACATACACAGGCTTCTGAATACACAAATTTATGGGAACGTTGTGATGTTGTTGTATTATCATGGCTCATTCAATCGGTGGACAAAGATATTGCAATCGGGATTGTCTTTGCCGACTCCTCTCATCGTGTATGGCAAGACCTCCAAGAGTGCTTTAACAAGGTAGATGGTGCACAAATTTATTCCTTACATCGTTCTATTGCACCCACAACTCAAAATGGTTTGTCAGTTGCTGCATATTTTACTAAATTACAGGAGTTATAGGATGAGTATTATGTGTTGGTGCCCTTGCCCTCCTATAAATGCAATACTTCTCAAGAGTTCGTTAAAATCACTATAAATTTGTTTAGTCCCCCACTTGAAGGGGTGTTAGAATATGTGAATCACTTGTGTATAGTTTGGGCTTATAGGTTTGGCCCTGACCTATTTAGGTGCATGTATATAATATTTGTTATAAATAAGAGTAATATCAGTCAATTCAGTTGGCTGGGTAATTTATTCATTTTGTTTGGGTGCAAACTTGGTTAGTTTTCACTAATCTCAATAATATATTTAGACATTAGTAAGTTGTAAAAAGGAAAAAAAAAAAATTAAGATTGGACCATTGCTGGGACTCGGTGGTGCACCCAGTATATTTTACTTTATTTTATCGTTTTGGCCACAGCGTTGACTTTAAGCTGTTTATTTGGTCAAACATTTTCCTCCGCCGCGACTTCACGAACGATGACTTTTCAACGAATACAATAAATCTGATCAATCACATTACAAGAGCCCAAGGGAAGCGAGGAAGCTTCTTGCTTCCATTCTGGAAGGTCCCTGTGTTCACTTCAGATCAATCTCCTCCGTTTTCGAAACTGCCGCTCACATCCTCAGGTAGTCTCAGGAGGAGCGACAACCGAGATGGCTGAGGTTGCGGTATCAATAGTCGTCGAAAAGCTTTCAGAACTTCTTGTCGAACAAGCAGTAAACGCAGTTTCTGTGCTAGATGGTGTGCGCCACGACGTAGAGACGATGAATAATGAGTTACGATGGATGCAATGCTTTCTGAGGGACGCCGATGCTAAACAAGAAGAAAACCAACTGGTTCGATTGTTGGTTTCTGATATTAGAGATATTGCTTTTGAAGCTGAGGAGGTAATAGAGATTTATGTTTACAAGGTAGCGTGCCAAAGCAGATGGGATAGAGTCTTCAGATCCTTACATCTCTACGAGGTCTCCAGAAAGATCGACAGAATTCGATCGAGGATACATGATGTATCTAAAAAGCCAGAAACGTACGGCGTTGCCAGCGAAATACGGGGGCAAAATAGTATCAATGATAGGTTGAGGCACTGGAGACAGCCATGGCCGTACACTGAAGAGGAGTGTGTAATTGAGCTTGAAGATGACATGGAATTCCTACTCAGTCAACTGCTTGCAGTGGACGCTGGGCGGGTGGTTTCTATAGTTGGTATGGGGGGTTTGGGCAAGACTACCTTAGCCAAGAAATTGTATAATCACAGCAAAATTCATAACCATTTTGATTGTAGAGCTTGGGTTTATGTGTCCAAAGAGTACAGAAGAAGAGACATTTTGCTAGGAATTCTCAAGGACGCAGATTCTTTCGGTGGAAATGAAATCGAAAGATTGGAGAGATTGCGGGAGGAAGACATGATGAACCGGCTGCATACTATCTTGGATGAGAAAAGGTATTTGGTAGTTCTTGATGATATTTGGAGCATGGAGGTTTGGGATAGCCTAGAATCTGCATTTCCCAGAGGGAAGATGGGTAGTAAAATTTTGCTCACAACTAGAGACATGAAAATAGGTAAGCATGCTGGTGGTGGTGGCAACCCTCATAAACTACGAACTCTGACTGAAGGCGAGAGTTTGAGATTGCTAGGCAATAAAGCATTCCCTGAAACGAATAGCATCCCACCGGAGTTGGAGAATCTCGCAAGGGATGTTGTAGTGAAATGTGGTGGTTTGCCTTTGGCTGTGGTTGTGGTTGGTGGTTTATTATCTAGAAGACTTAAATCAAATGAGGAATGGTTGCGAGTGGCTGAAAATATCAGTTGGCACCTGCTGAATGAGCAAGATAGAATACGACGTATTTTGGCCCTGAGCTACAATGACTTGCCTTCTCACTTGAAATCATGCTTTCTCTACCTAGGTCTTTTCCCAGTTGGCATCAACATTCAGACCAAAAAGTTAATTCGCCTGTGGGTTGCAGAAGGTTTTTTACCACATGAAGGTGCAGAAACAGCAGAAGGTGTTGCTGAGAACTGCTTAAATGAGTTGATTGGCAGGTGCATGGTCCAAGTCGGCTCAGTAAGTTCGTTAGGCAAAGTTAAAACAATTCGCATCCATGATCTTCTCAGAGATATTTCCGTCTCCAAAGGGGAAGAGGAATATTTTCTTCGCATATATCTTGGCAGCCTGGAGAGTTCATCAGCATCTCAGGTAAACAGATCCCGCCGGCATGCCATACATTCTTGCTATGACCGTTATGACTTCTTGAAACACAATGCTTATCATTCACGTTCCATCCTCTTCTTCAATAGAGAATATAACGCAGATATAGTGAAGAAAATAAGGTTCAATGACCAGCAGTACAGTATGAATTTCTTGCTAGAAAAGAAACTGAATTTAATTTTTAGCAAATTCAAGCTTCTCAGGGTTTTAGAATTAGATGGTGTTCGGGTTGTTCGTCTGCCAAATACAATAGGGGACCTTATTCAATTAAGGTATCTTGGACTGAGGAAGACTAATTTGGAAGAGGAACTTCCACCTTCCATTGGGAACTTGCTGAACCTACAGACGCTTGATTTAAGGTACTGTTGTTTTCTTAAGAGGATACCAAATGTGATTTGGAAGATGATTAATTTGAGGCATTTACTTCTGTATACTCCATTTGATTCTCCAGATAGCTGTCATCTAAGAATGGATACATTAACCAATTTACAGAGCCTGCCATATATAGAGGCTGGAAACTGGATAGGAGATGGGGGTCTAGAAAAAATGAAAAATCTCAGGCAATTGGGAATATATGAATTACCCGGAAAAGTGGTGAGGTCAGTGCTTTCTATTGCACAAGGATTACCTCACCTTCACTCACTGTCTCTTTCACTCCAATCAGAAGAAGATGAATTTCCAATCTTGATGCAGCTTTCTCAGTGCACTCATCTCCACAAGCTCTCTTTGAATGGGAGGATCAAAAAGCTACCTGACCCTCATGAATTCCCGCCAAACCTTATCAAACTAACTTTACATAACTCCTATTTACAGATGGAATCCATTGCCAAACTTGAGAGGTTGCCAAAACTGAAAATGCTTGTTTTGGGGAAAGGGGCATACAATAGGCGGGAATTGATCTTCTCTGCTGATGGATTTTCACAGTTGCATATTCTAAGGCTTAATGTCCTGAAAGAATTGGAGGAGTGGACAGTTGAGGAAAGGGCAATACCAAGACTCGAGCACATCATTATTAATCGCTGTGAGAAGCTGAAGAAGATCCCAGAAGGACTGAAGGCTCTTTCTTCTCTCAAGGAAATAAAGATTATAGGAATGCCAGTAGAATTTGAACAGAGGCTACGGACTAAAGACTTGCTGGAATTCCAAAATGCGCCTTCAATTGAATCAACTACAGACATTTTGGCAAATGGTAAGCTAAATGTTCATCACTGATTTTTATTTAAGCATGATTCCAAAAATGAAAAAGGAAGGGGCAAAGAAATTAAGGAAACTTATTTCATACAACTGCATATTGTGCTGCAGATTTCAGCGGCAGGCACAATGTTGGCGGTTGAGAAACCTTTCATCCTGGTAGAGGAAGCATGTCCTAGTTATGGTTTTTCTCTTCCATTGAACAGCATATGCTTCATTTTTCTTGTTGACAATATGCATAATTCTGAGGTTGATCCAATCACTGGCAAGTTTTCCTCGCCTTTCTCTGTTATTTTGGACTCTTTTGAATCCATTTTGGGGTCCTGCCAATAAAATATACCGATTGCATAACTCGAAGACCAAAGTCCTGGGAGTTAGCCAGGAAAGTATCTTACTGCAAAAGTTCAGAGTTCAGAGTAGCATTCACAAATTTGTCCATTTATACACACTGTAAAGCCTGTGATTTGAAAGAAATAGATTACAAACATGAAGCTGAATAAGATTCTATTTACTAAACCACAATTCTGTACATTATAGTTTACTTCCCGTTATACCTGCATTATGAGCTCTAGACCCCCACATTACGCCTCGAAGGGCTCACCAAGAGATTACTGGATCGTGTACTTGATACATGACTCTATCATTAGGATGCATTTGGCAGTCTGCGGAAGCTTTTATGGGTTTACCTTACTTAGAAGTCTGAGCATTTATTTCTTTTATGTTACCGCTTTTTAAAATTTTAAATAGAGTGTATTCAAGTTCAGTAATTGATATTGAAACAATTTCGGATTTTGAAATTTGTTACTTGCTAAGAAAAACCCCACTGGCATCACACTCGATGTTAAAAACTGAAAACAGCTATTCGATATGCAATCATAAATTCCTTTCCTATATAACATGTTACTTGCATTGGTTTGAACTAAGTTTGTCGATTCGATCAAACACAACAAGAGCTCCTCCAAGAAGTTTTTGGACACCGCACTTAAAGGTTTTCGTCAGATTGTTTAGTTAATTTTTACACATAAAAACACTGTATTGTCCAATGAGCTTATTACATTTGTGCCCCATTTATTATTATTATTTATAGACATTGTCGCAATCAAAGAAATCCACTTAATGGACTTAGCTATCATTCATTATTATGTGCTTCCTATATTTCAAGAACAGGATCATCATAGCTTCTTATAAACAAGATGCTCTTCCACCCCTCATCTTGGGTTCAATGGGTGAAGGGCTAGGGCACTCTCACCAAAAGAGAGGACTTCGATCTTGGAGTTGGTCAAGGCGTTGGGGGAGGCATCCTAGGGGTCTGCGAAGCAATGATAACCCCGGCTAAGGTGGAGACATATGTACTCTTAGCCCTGAATTCCTTGTGGAGTGGGTCCAAACGTCCTGCCCTTAGACTGTAGGTGAGCTCAACCCCTCTCCTAAAATTTTTATATATATAAAAAAAAAGAACAACAAGATGCTCTTCCCGGTCATTTCAAGCACGGCCATAAAGCAAGGAAGACCTATTGTGTTCTTAAATTTAATTGGTTAAATGGCAAGTCGTCACGTCAGATTTTCATTGATAATGATAGCCAGTGGAGTAGTTGCATATTGATTCTGATTTGGTAGAGCGCAGATAAGATAGAACAGAACAGCACAAATTTCTTTATGAAAGAATTCATGGGAAATTAATACATAAAATTCACTGTCATACACACTGAGGCACACAGGAATTCGCTTCATCAACTCTTGAGGAGAACAACGGCTTATTGACTATTGGAAACCAAAAGAACATAATGAAAAAACTTCAGGCAAAGAAATGACATAACTTAATATTTGTTAACCCTCCTGCAGATCTTCCTTATCTCTCCTCTCGAACCTGTCAATGGAGAAATATTTCCCATCTTGACCATGGACTTAGCGAATTGCTCGAAGAAAATATCAGTATTTTCGGCGTATTTCTTCACTAACTGTGCAGACACTTGATTCTTTGTGAAGAGTACTTCATCAGAATTTAACAGACCCTTGTAAGCCAACAAGAGCTTGAAGTAACTGTTGTCAAATTTTGTTGGACTCACAAAGTCCAAGAAAAACAAATTCTGGTCACCACCAGATCTTGGGCACCTGCCTCGCAATTGAGAAGCATAGTACTGGTTAAGTGTGAAGTCTGCCACTCCATTCCCAGTTTGGTTGTACAGTCTCTGCCTGAAGCTGGTGCACCTGGAGTTTCCAATTGTGTGGCTCCCTACATAGCCATGGGAATTTCGGGAACTTAGCAGAAGACAAAATTTACATACATTTCTTGTGATTTGTATTCTCCAATAAAAACATCATGATTTTATATTTGTTTACAACTCTGCATAATATAACCGGCCTTTTAAAAAAAAAAAAAAAAGCTTCATATATTATGTTTTCACCAAGAAACCAACAGCTAACTCTCGATAAGTTTAGGGATTATAATCTAGAAAAATGAGTTACCAAGAAAAAAAAAAAGGAAATTTCATATGACAGACAAGTAGCAGGAATTTACCAGACAGAGCAACTAGGTTAACTATGTCAAGACCATGAAGCTTGAATACCAAGAAAAAAAAAAGAAGGAAATTTCATATGACAGACAAGTAGCAGGAATTTACCAGACAGAGCAACTAGGTCAACTATGTCAAGATCATGAAGCTTGAATTTGGTTAGGATTGTCTGAAATGTGTTGTTTGGAGCTGGAATGTTGTTGTTGGAGCCACTCAAGCTTGCACCAAGAGAGTCCCTTCTACCCAAAGGTACCTCCCAGCTTGGTCCACCAGTCTGCACTTGAAAAATTGATAATAAATCAACCAAGCTTTCTAACAGTAGTTTTAATGGTGAAAAAGGACGAAAGGGTACAAAACAAAAGGAAAAACTTACAAGAACAGTTGAATCTCTAGCAGCTAGAGCCAAAATATCAGCACAAGACACTGTGTGAGGGCATGCTTTCTCTAGTGCTGATTTGATTTCATCGATAACTTCAAATCCTCTGGCTGAATTACGGTTGGGATTTGATCTCTTCTCACTGATGATAGTTCCACTGCTATCTAGCAACAATGATGCATCACAGCCCTGCAATATCAACTTAAGGTCAGTTACTTAAACAATAGTGATCCTATACAGCACTTAAATAATGATCAATGAATTACTAGAACTCTGTTGTTGGAGGGAAAGAATGAAGACCTTGACAAAACAATCATGGAAATGGAGCCTCAGAAGTGAAGCAGCCATACGAGTTTCCTTTTGAACCGCTTTAGTAACAACCGATTTGACAATCTCTTGAGCTCTTGGACATGAACTGTCATAGAACTGAGGGTAGAGGTAACCCCCTACTTTTTTGCTGCAGAGGCAAGAGGGAGCAAAGGCTAGTAGAGAAACAAGCAGAAGAAAGTTGACAGAATGGGCCATTTTTTGTATCTTCCAAAGGCTGCCTTGAAGAACAGCACTTGAATAAATATTGATTGAAGTAATGTTTTTCGGACCAGATTGGATGTTCACTGCGGCCAGGGAATGGTATTTATAGAGGAGAACTGTCAAGAAAAGTATTGCATGATAGAGGAAGACAAAGTAAAAGGTGAGATGGAAACAAAAAATGTTGGAGTTGGTAGCTCACTAGCCTAGGAAATTCATAAGCAATAGAGAAAAACTGGAGTTGGTACTGATGATTTCATCTTAATATGGTTAATTTATTAACTAAAAGGACGGTTCAAAGGAAATATAGATGGAAGCTGCAAGTTTAAGCTGAACATAGAGCAGCAAAGTCGAAGTCTAACCGCAGATAGGCTTAACATAGAATAAGCAAGTGAAAAATTAAACATGGTCCCAGGTTGCCCCGGCCAGCATCATCATCCTATTCTTGCAATTGAAGTAATTGAACAATTATACGAAATTTTTTTTTGTACACTGATCAATTATAATCAACTGCATGCCTACTGAAATTATTATTATCACGTCTTTTATTGGTCTCTTACTTTATACTCGTATCAATTCCTTTCTTTCACATTTCTTAATTGCCATGTTTTGCTTTTCACTGGACTATAATGATTAGACCCAGAATAGATCCTCCATAGTTTCATAGGTAGTTTTCTTATAAATAAAAAATAAAAGAGGGATAGACGTAGAATATGAAGCAAAGTATTATGGTTCTGAAAGTTGTAGTGAGTCCTACATATACTGGCGCATATACCACTCTGGTTCTATTTATAAGTTCATTTTGATTAGAAAATTTGGTCCTATTTATAAGTCCAGTTTTATGTAATAAATGAGATTGTGACAATTTTACCCATATTAATTGTATTCATGAAGATAGAGAGAGAAGAAACAATTGAAAAATACACAATTATAAATGAGGGCAAAATTGAAAATTTAGCTCATAATCATTGAGTTAACTACCTCTCTTGGTATGTGAGATTTGGTTAAAATGGACTTATAAATAGGACCAGAGTGGTATCTCTCGTTTACTTTAAAAAAGGGTTAATATCATTTTCTGTCCCTTTAGTTTACCCTCATTTTGGTTTTAGTCTTTTAAATTTTAAACTGTTGGTTTTGGTCCCTCTAGGGATAAAATGGTCTAGACTTTTATTGAGTTATAAGAACCAATGTTTTTAAACGAAATGAAACTTGATGGACCAAAACCTATGGTTTGAAACTTGAGAGATCAAAACCAAAATAAAGGCAAATTTGAGGGACCAAAGATTATATTAACCCAATAAAGCTTAATCCTTCCGGTCCTAATTATAATACCAAGTTGACTTTTTTAGAGAGATTAAATAAGTTAATTAAATTACTTTAGAGTATTTTTATTTTTTCCTCCAAACTAATAAGTTTGACTAATAAGCTAATATAATCTAAAGATACACAACATATGATATGATTAAATAACTTATTTAGTTTTCTTAATCTCTCAAAAGAAAGTCAATCCGGTCTTATAATTAAGACAAGAAGGAGTACTTTAGATTTTGATTACACCAGCATCTCAACAAATAAAGTCAACGGCCAATTGGCATCCAAAATGAAATGAACTAGTTCTTAACCGAATAAATTTAAGTACAAACGTTTAAACTTTGAAAATGTTAAAAAAATTATTTTACTTCATGTTTGCTTTATCTTTTTATAAATGCTTTTTCAACATTCGAATAAAGTATTTGAGATGAGTTTTGTATTGATTTGCAAAAGACTTTTTTTTTTTTTTTTACTTCCCAAACAAGTAATTAGACAATTTACTCATGCGTTATGAAAATTATTGAGGCATATTAGTAAAAACGGGTAGTCTTTTAGTCTTATAAAGAGAGGTAGAGGTATTAAGATGATGCTAAGAGTTATGGTTTGAGACATAGCCGAACTCACTTAATAAGATAGAAAATGTGTTAGAATAGTATTTCTCTAACTATTAGTCTATTACAATAATTGGGAGTTTGTGAAAAAAGAAACTTTTAGAAACTATTAGTCTATTAGTTATGTTTGTAAGAAAAATGTATATTTTTTTCATCCAAAATAGATTAGGATCGAGTTTGTAATTTGTTAAACTTTTTTTGTTTTTCTTTTTGAGTTATGAGGATCTAGAATAATCATATGGTAAGGTCATGGAGGCAAAGTTGTTTGAGAGACTAATTCATCACGTTGAACCTGTCTATATATTAACACTACCTAATCTAAACGAAGACAAGAGTCCATTGAGCTTCCAGAACCCATGGTGGTCAAAGTGCAGGTTATTTTGTTCTCCAAGTTAAGAAAGCCAGCCACCTACAAGTTTAATATTTAATATGAGTGTGTGTGTGTCTATATATATATATCTATAAAAAGAGGAGGGAATATCTTTTTGACCTTATCACCTCCCTTGAACATAATCAAGGTAGATAAGATTATTTTAAATGTGTATGTTTTTTCAATAAAGGAGCGATTGTGATCTAAGGGTGGCCCTCTGAATAAATAAAGAATAGCTAAATGGGAAGGATCGTCTTCTTTGACCTGAAAAAGGTAACAATCTTAATGTAAAATAATGAAAGGAAGGGCATCTGTTCCTCCTGCGCGTCCAGGTTTGGCATAAAGCGAAGCAAAGTGCCAAAACAATGTACTCCTGTTAAAGAGAGAATGTTAGGTTAAGTGTTGATAAAGGAAATGGTAAGAGTTGGATACCAACTCCTTCCAATCAATGTTTCTATTAAAGCCATAATATTATATATCTTCTCTACCTCTAAGTGTCTACCAGTACATGCTTAGCTTTACTTACCTTTTTTTCTTTTGTGTGGGGTATATATGTTTAGCTTTAATTGCTGTAAAAAGCTTGAAATCTTTGATTAATCATAACCTTTAACAATGTGGTCATATTATAAGATATAAAGTAAATATCTCCCTTTCGAGCAAAAAAAAAAAAAAGTAAATATCTCTCACGAATTTCATCAAATTGACTTAAGAAATACGACTGAATGTACATTTTCGAATTGTGAGTTTGTTCTATTAGTATCACCCAACCAACATAAACGAAATTACACATATATTTTTTTGAGTAAGTCATCAAAATGTTAGAGGAAATTTGAGTAAGTCATATTATTATTAGGTTGCTTTAAATTGTTTGTTATGCATTACTATATTGATGAATTTCACGTAGTCCAATGGAATGGGACTCCTTTTTCTCTGTTCATCACTTTTAATTTGCTTTACTTTCAAGCAGACATGATTTACCCCACAAGGCCTATTAAACAAAACAGAATACTTTAACATGAATTTGCATGCTCTTATTTCCATATTACACCCTCACATGCACAATAGTTAAGATCTTTTTTTGTCATATGAAAGAAAAAAAAGATGATTTCTTACTTGATATTCACCTTCAATCATTAAAATTTAGTCGACCTTGTGGCTCTTAATTAAATTCAAGGGAAAATAATATAGTCCAAAACACCACATTCAAGAGATAAACTGATTTTCCAGTTGTCAATAGCACATCTCAAATAATCGTAAATATTGATATCACCTACAAAGAAGGTCATTGGATGTGTTAATAAGAATGGTAGGTCAAATAGTATGGACTCTTCTAAAGAGGGTAGAGGAAGATCAAATAGAATCCTCAATGAAGTTATTAAAAGCGACCTCTTAGTTAACCATTTATCTAAAAAATTGATTATTGATAAGACACAATAGTGTCATGCGATTCATGTAATCGAACTCTGCCTTGTAGGATAAAGTTGCTTGTTGTTGTTGCTGCTATAGTATTGATCACTTACACTCGCTATAGCCTTTAGTCATATCTTAATTTTGTTTTGTTTTGGTAAGTATATCTTAATCATGTTATTGTAAAGATATTTTAATGTTTTTTTTATCATCTATTGACAAAAACGTTATAACATCTAAAAGATCATATCATATTTTTCACAACAAATATGAATAGCAACTTTTGAACAAGTATTATTGATAACTAGTTTGTTTTTTTCTTTTACCCTTTATTCACATCCAACCGTAAAAGCTCACGCACATAATAACCCATTAAGGATCAAACTCACAACCCCACATTTAAAAAAGATGCCTGGTGTCATTAGAACATAAGGCCCTAACAATAACTTATTCACATCATCCACACTTTTTTTTTAAAGTCTTCGACTATTATTAGTCAAAAATCAGGGCATATGAAAAGTTAGCCAGAGGATTAGGATGTGATTGGAGTCAGCGAGCCAATATTCCTCACCTTAAGAGGATCCAAGGTCAGTCCTGCAGAGTCCAATTGTAACACCGATTGAGCGAATGAGAGCTGGACAAGTGCCTTGACTTGTTTTAGCTTTAACAATAAAAGAACATAAAGCCTTTTTCACTCGCATTGCACGATCCTTATGTTTAGCGATCATTATTGTATTCACTCACGTTGCAACCGACACAAATTCGAATGAATTCATAGTTTCTATTGGTTTCTGCTACATGACACACGATAAAGCACATAATGCAAATCTCAGGCTAATGCATCACTATCACTATTCCTTTTCTTATTAAGATTTTGAAATTGGTTTGAATTGTGTTCATAAAGAATACATGAGACTGAAGCTACAAAATCCCCCATTAGATAGAGTTGATCTAAATAAGAAGTTTGGTAGGACAGATACCAAAAACAAAGTATTAATATATCAATCGGTTGCACACATTTAAATAGAGCCATACTTTCTTTCTGTTGGTCTCGATGCTCCTTGGGAAGAAACAGGAGGGCGCTCCCAAGAGGCTTCATTGGCAAAGGCACTGTTTTGTTCTTCAGGCCGCGAGTAGCCTCGCCCTGCATGACTCACCTATTTTTATTCCACCCACAAGAAGAGATGTTAGAAAAGTTGGCAAATAAGTTTACTAGCATTTCCTACTGAACAAACTTGTAATTCTTTTGCTTAAAGCATTTCATTTCCTCCTCCTTTCTAGTTTTTCTTTTGGTCACAGAATAAGAAAAGTAGAAATTATGAATTATGTTCCAGATGCACCTGAATGAAAACCAAACCATTTATAGCAATGCCTTTGGTGATGTATATACCAGAGCACTAATGATTAATGAAAACTTAAATAAGTACAAATGTACCGAATATGCAATTTTGTATTTTAAGTGAACAATTAGTTGTACCCTCAAATCAAACATACTGATCTTCAGGACCACTTAATCTATGTGTACAAGTGCCACATCCAACATTGAGTCAAAATGAAACGCATTTTCTCTTCATGTTACTCCTAATATGATCAATTTATTAGTTATATGCATTGACCTGAGCTACCAAATAATTCAGAATTAACGTAAATCAAGTATTTAATATTTTCATGTCAAGTATTGTCAACAATTCCAGCAGAAAATTAAATGTCAGTAGGAGATCTGAACTCACAGTCTCTAAAAAGGCAGACAGTAGAGTCATGCCAGGCAATGCATCAATTCCACCCTGCCAAAGGGGGAAAAAGAAGTTAGGCTCTATTGTGTTGGAAGACAAGACGTAACCAAGAACTAATGGCCATCGCCCATCTTATGCTTGCAAGTGAAAGGACCAAAAAAAGGTTCTCACCTGGTTTTCCACTCTTATCTTGTAAATGAACCCTCCACAGCAAAACAGCGTTGAAGAGACAAAGAAACTGTACAATAATAAGTTCCGATTATAGGTTCCGATTATTGAAAATGAACCCTCCACAGCAAAATTTATGAACTATGTATGGAACGTAAACCCTAATTATAGGTTCCGATTATTGAAAATGAAATACATGCAAGAGAGCACCCCAAACGTTGCCCATCCTCTTGTGGCACCTCCCCCTTGATTCTGCTTGTATTCTGCAAAAATGATTAAACAGGGATACTCATTCACTTGACTGAGACCTAAGAAAGTTGAAGGACCAAACTAAGAGGAGAATAATATTTCAAGGACCAAATCAATAATTTACTCAAAAACTATAAGTAGCCTACACATTTCATTGTCTTCCTAATTATTAAATGCATATAGAAGCCAAGAAATGGCGCTTGAGAATTTCAGGATTCCTTTAAGGAGAATCAGTAAGCTCACCGCACATCTTTGTAAGAACAAATTGAATTGGCTCATAGCCCACAACAGGGATTGAGATATCAACTTCATAGGGAACATCACGGGCCACCTTACCTGGAAAAAGTCGATAAGGTTAAAAAAATGCGAAGTTGATAATCCTTGAACAAGTTAAGTGGGGTCATACATCTCCAATCCACAATCAGCACTGTGGGTGACAAAGTTGTAGGAGGTTCGCCATTGGCTGCAGATCCTGACAGTTTTAACTCCAAGCCCTTATTTGGGGAGACCTAATTAGAAGCAATTTGAAAATGTCATGATCTTTTATCAAATAAAAAATGTCATGTATCAAGCACCTCATAATGAGATAGTAACCATGCTCCACAGGGTACATACAAGATAAAAGTACCTTGAACCTGGGTTTTTGAACCAAGGAAGAGAGAGAAGCAACTGCAGTCATATAAAGGACAACTTGAGACTGCTCAGTCTGAAAGCTGTAACAAGAAAAAGTGAAACATACATTAAACAAAGTAAAATTATTGATGGGGAAATATTAAAATTTGAATAGTTGACTAGATCAGCAGAAGAGATTCTGTACCTGAACTCTTTGTAAGACTTCTGAAAACCAAATTGAGTCATGCCATTATAAACCTGAAATTACATAAGAGGAAAGTTTATCAAGTGCTATGTTTCAAATTATGCATATTCTTTAGTAGTTATGCATACACGGAAATGACAGAGCTACTCACCAGTTCCCATGATCGTGGATGAAAGCCAACAGTGCAACCTTGAAATACTCGTGGACCTGGTTTCACACATGGAATAGCTAGTTCCGCCAAAACTCTGAAGTAGACAGGAAATTTGACATAAGTTGTTTGAGATACACAAGCCTCATCAAGATGTCTTTTCAATTTTTACATTCTTCCTTTTAATTTTTTAAGCCTTCTGTCAACACAAGGTTTCATCAATGTAGATTAGTAGCTAAGAAATAGCAAAGTAATCCTCTCATGTTTTCCTAAGGGTGAAGGTGGTGAGGAAAAAGAAACAATAGAATTGTTTAAGCCTCCTCTAGCTCGAAAGACTAAACTGTTAAAATGAAAGCTCATTAAGAACTTCATTATTAACAAAGGACATGCTCACCATACCTTGTGCTTAAATTTAATCTCACCAAAAGAAATGTAGTAGTGTGGCAAGTATTGAACTCTAAAGTCTGAACCACTTGATCATAGAGGCTCTTATGCTATGTCATGAACTACTTTCATGCCAAGACCATGAATAATTTTATTGCAGTCTAACTTGAAATAAACAGTCTAATTGGCTCTATTACTTTGACTTACAGAAGCTGAAAAGTGCTAACTTAATAAAGTTTTTGACATCTGAACTTTGATCTAGAAAATGAGAGATGAAGACAACAATATTATAGAAGACCTGCAATTTGATTCGTATGTGACATTGCATATGCATCCAAGTTGACCTGCAAGCAGAAAACACTATAAGGCGTATGAAATATTTTGCATTTAAAAGAAAAGGCCATTTCAAAGAGATATTATGACAATCAGAAAGCAAAATCATAAAGGCATTATGTATTACAATATTACATACATCACTGAATTCGGCAATCTAGAAACCTAAAATGCTACTTGGTGATTTCAATAGGCTTCACTTCTAAACAACCTATTGTGAGAGGCGTAAACACTCTCACTGTTATTGTCTTTGAGAAAGCTACAATATATAGGCTCACACAGGAGCAATCACAGTGAGAGGGAATAGGAAATACAAAGGATTACAATCAATCAAAATAAAAACTTAATCTTCCCTAATCTGGATGCACACAATCAGGGGATATAATCTTTCCTAATCTGGATGCACACAATCAAGGGATCCTAATAATGTTAATTGATTCCCTAATATTCTAACACAACCTAAAGTAATGGATCACCAAAGAAAGAACAATCGAGAATGGGGAAGGAATCAGGGTTAAGACATCACAAAATAAACAGCATAGCTATACACACCTGTACATTGTCCATTTGGACAAGTCCCACATACGATATTCACCTGAAAAACATGAACTTATCATGAGTGAAGTGCATCCAGCAGAAAAAGACATGTGAATCGTCCAAAAAGACTGACAATTTAAAGATGGAAAACCACATAATTTTTTACCCCACCCACAAAGAAGGGGAAAAATCAAGCATTTTGGTATTATCAACTAGGGGCTAGGGCTGACAATGCAAAAATTAGAACTAATTAAGAAGGAAAAGAAAAAAGGAGAGAAATCATTTCAAGGTATATCAACCTGGGCTGTTCGACCCATTTTGTCATAACTTTGTTCACAACCCGACAGGTCACCATTGTAAAACCGCTGCACATATTGGGCAAATGCATTAGACTTGGAAAAGGTTGGCATGCGTACAATAAAGAGAGAAAGAGGAAGGAGATGAGTTGGAAGTGAAATTTTGTCAAGTTTGAAACAAATGCAGTATTATGTAATTGAAGTGGGACCATGAGAGTCTAGCCCAATGTTTGGATGGAGAGAAAGAATACTATGAGGGAAAAATCCCAAATAGTAGATTTCTTTGCCATTTTTGGAGGTTTTACTTTCTAGTATTCCCTCCCCACTATTTTCCCCTCACTTTTCTCTACATCCAAACATAGCCTAGATGTTCACATAGAACTATTAACTACTTCAGTCTTGCTGCTGTCCGTGCAGTATCACATTAGCCACAAAAGAGATAAAACTTCTTTAGAAGTCCTTATTTTGATACTTTTTTCAGTTTTAAAATCTATTATTAAAGAAAAGGTGATTAATAAATGATCGCCATCTGCCTTCCAACATTTTTGCTTTCAATCCTCTTTTGGTTATCGCTACCACATGTGTAAACTCATTTGGTGTGCCTAACTCTTCTCATTGATAGTCACCTCTAGCATAAATTAACAAAGATAGGGGAAAAGTAATGCATACTTACATGGTAATATTCCTCAGTTGAAGTTTATGGCTTATACTTAAGAAGATAGAAAGGACTAAAGGGACTTACTTGGACAAAATCAGATTGGCCTGAACCAGCAGCAAAGTAGTTCAAGTTATCATATCGGCCAAAATCAACATATCCCTAAATGGTTTTGGCATCAGCTAATGAAATGAACAGACGTAAAATGGAGAACAAGTGCACATGCAATACCAGATGAAGTTTGTGCCTTAGTAGCAAAAAAAATAGGAAGCCAGAAAACCCAAGTAATCAAGTATCCAGCAAGAACTATTCAGTGCACACATAATAAACTGTCTTAATTTGAGACCTGATTGGGATACGTAAATCTAGGTAAGATATAGCCACCAATACTTAGGGAGCACTTAGTAATTGCATTAACAACAGTGAACATGAGTCCATGATTTATTTCCCTTCTGCCCTCAAAGAGGACTTGTTCAAAAATAAATCTAAGAGAGAACTGGAGTCAGGTGATAAAATGTATTTGAAAAAGACAAGAAGAACAAGAAGAAGAAGCAGCAGCTATCCTTCTGCCCTTGTATTCTTAATAGAAGGAATGAACAACAAATAATTGTGTTCTTAACTTATAATTTTTCAGGACATTCGTGGTTCATATTATAGATATGGTGCCTAAGGTTTTAGAGAAGCTGATTGAAAAAGGAAAGTAAACAATAAACTACTGAACATATCATGTAACAAATAAACGAAGAAATGCTATTATATTTGCAAAAGGCAGGAAAATAAATAAAGCAGAGCAAGAAAACAACAAAGTATTTTAAGGCATGGTAACATGGACTACCGCTTGTGATCTAGTCTCTACATCTTTGCAAAATCGAACCGCCAAGTCATGGTCCTGCAGCAGGGCAAAGTGACCAATTTACTATACCTGGAACTAGAATGACGTTGAAAGCAACTTATTCATCTATAGGCCTTAGGACAGCTATGGACATATCAAAAACAGATTGAGAGCATTACCACCCCCTTCGCGTCATACTCAAAAGTCTTCCCAATCCAGCTACTCTGTTTACCGGGTTAAGCGATAGCAACTTCATCCAAAATTATCAAATCATAAAATCCATCAAGCTTTCTAAACATAAGTACATATTAACAGAAAATTCCGTGATCCCAATAGATGTTCCAGCTCTAAAATGCCTGCTAAAAATCGCACTAAGTTCGTAACTTTGAAGGTATAAGAAGGTAGGATACGAAATCAACAATGCGACTCGAATTATTAAACGCATAGCAATTGGAACTCGGGAGCACAACTGAAGCAACCCAGAGTGTCTGAGAAAGAACAGCTGATACGAATTGAAAATCACAGCGAGTAAACAATTAGTCCACTAGAAATTCAAATCAAAAGATAACAGGCTACACAAGAGGTTAAGATGGCAAACCGACCAACGCCCAAAACTGTTAAAATTGTAGAGTGATGCATTTTTTAGGAGTGGTTCAGTGTCAGCGTCGTTTTAGATTTTCAAGCGTACGCTTACGCTAAAACTCAGACAACTGCCAACCGATGTTGCATTTGCGGGATCTTCCAATATACCAGAAACACTCGGTATCCGTTCAGGCACAAGAGCAAACGGCAGTCGTAATGAGTTTCAAACACAGGACTTGAACTCATGTCGTTTAATGTGCATATTAAACGCCGTCGTCTTCGAAAGTTCCAACTTCCACGAATTTTCCTATTTAAATCCCTGATCGATACGCTATCAGTAATCATGGATGGAGACCCTAATTTTTTGGGATTTGGCTTCCATCCACTTCCCTTACCCAGAAAACAGTCCCTCTAGATCCTCTGATGTCGAAAGTCACAATGCACTGCGATATATTCAATTAACCCATAAACAAAACTGGTGTGTACTTTGAGTTTGACAATTGATCGTTAATATCAATGACACATGTGAGATTTGATAGAGCTTTTACATTATTCACATTTTTTTGAACTGAAAATTATTCACACAAACATATTGGTATAGGGACTAAATAAATAAAAAATCATCAATGAATGAGGTGAAATTCCTTTAACTCTGCGTCAAACCGACTTTATTTACAAGTCACTTCACCATTATAATCCAGCTCGACAATGAGATTACAATGAATGAACATTCCATCATGGACAAAATTCAGGCAGATTGCATGTTACTAAGTTGAAATTGAGGCAACCGCTAAATTTTGTCACGCAACAGGATATTAAAATTTTTAAAACAAAATATACGAGGAACAGTTACAAGAGAATTTCAGAGGGCAATCTTCATCCTTCAGCTCATCCTTTTGTTTTTGTTTTTTGTCGAAAATCATTCAGCTCATCTAAAGTTCTCACAAATTCAATTCAATTACCATATTAAAAAAGATATGGCAGTCGGTAGGATTCCCAAAATCATAGTACATGCCTATATGGAACCCATTTTTGCTGGTACCGATTCAATGCACCCAATTTTCTCCTTTTTTTTTTCTTTTTTGATAAAACCCAATTTTCTCCATGAATAAGGAGAAATAGGAAGAGGAGAAGATCTCCTTCCACGGGCTCTTAACTGACGCTGCTGTACCGTTCCAACGATACAACATGGGTTTACTGTCGTTTAAGAGACTCCAGTGTTCTTCGCTCAGGCACCCAAGTCGATTTAGATCACAAATGCTGAGTTTGAGTATATTACTACCGTTGCAAAGACGACAAACATAATCCCTGAAGTGACGCGTACGAAGGTGGATATACATCCCTTGCTGACATCAATGTTGCCACCAATTCTTTTATTTGACAAGTCTGCATGAAAATACTTTCGGCAGAGTTGTTTTTTATCCATTCCTCGGTCATCCTGTACAAATTGTTGCCATTACTCGTTAGGACAAGATAACCACTTATTCTGCATTTGAGTTTATCATATAGAAAGCAAACCTCACAAGAGACATACACTCAGGTGAATTGATAATTTAGAGACGAATTTTTTTTTTTTTTTTTTTTTTTTATGATCCCGTAGGCAGAGGGCAAAAGATTGGCTCCTTCCAACTAAGTTGCTACATACACAAGGCTGAGATTCAAGACCCCAACCCCTTGCTTAGGTGACGAAAACCCTTACCACTCATGCTACCCCGTTATGAAAGTTTTATTGGTTGTTGGATGAATTCGTAAGTCAAATTTTCAATCATTAATAATTACGATGCAATGCTCCCCACAAAATATACACCATGTAATGCTAAAAATATTAAGGCGACAAATCATGACTTCTATCTCAAATACAGATTAATGAACTATCTTCGTTGGGAAAAAAATTAAGAGATGAGGAACAGGAGCAAGAAACATCTAGCAAAACAAAGCCCATTCTCAATAAAAACATAAACAGACGAAAAAACCAATAGCTTCACATTCTCAAACAGACTTAATTATTGTAACAATAGAGATAAATTGATAACTAACCTTAAATGAAATTCTGTAGCAGTACCGCATTCAGAAAAAAGCACCTTGATGACGGGCTGTAGTTGTAATTTAGTAACATCAGAGTCCTCAGTGATAAAACAATCACCAGAAATTGACCATGTATCTGGATTCATAAGAATGATTTGAAGGGTAGGGGATTTTGCTTTCAGATCTATGACCACAAACCGAAATGATGATTCATCATTTGCACACTCTATTAGCTTATTCGCAAACATTTTTTCCATTGTATACTGCCTGGCAACAAAATAATGTGTTGCAAATTTGTTCAATATAATATGTAACAAATAAGCCCAAAAAAATAGTATTTAACAAACAACTTAAGAAAAATTCATCTTGTATTCTTTTTAATAATTCTGTTAATTCTTCAATGATTATGTCATTAAGAAAGAAAAGGAAAGTAAAAGCAACGAATTAGAAGACAGATGAACCTATGCACAGGAATTAGAAACTTGTTTCTAATGAGTATCATTTTCCTTTCATTATGATTTTTCTTTTGGAAACACAGATGAGGCTCAAAGACCACTAAACTTTCATCCTAAATAATTTTGGGGGAATTACTTTGAGGTCCCAACTCCCAAGCAAGGTACTTAATTACTAAGAAGTTTCAATGATTAGTGAAGTGTTGTCATTTCTTACTCTGGAACTTATCATTGCATGCTCTTCAGTTGTTATTGAAACTTCTTGGTAATCAAATCTCTTCCTTGGGACCTCATAATAATTCTCCCAAATTTAATGACATAAAAACTACGAACTTTCAAGTATGCTGAGAAATTATTCTCCAACCGCCAACTCTTTGTATTTTATCACAGCTATATTAGCCGTGGATAATGGACATAACTGCATAACAAATTGGCAATCTTTAAGATCACATATTGAACAACTAATAAATTGACATATGGAAGAGATTGGCAGGCAGAAGCACAGTTAAAAGACACAAACATGATCACTGCAGCTACATTTTTTCCATATAAATGGTCAGAAAAACAAAAAAGTAGCATTTCTCCATAAAATTTCTTCCATCCACTTATTCTAAAGTAAGAAGATTAATCAAATCAAATTACCTGTACGAGATTTCAAGAATTACTCATAATCTATAAGAGCTATTTCTTCAGAATCAGCAGCAAATGGAATAAAGAAAAACAAAATTTAGTCATTTTATTTTTAAAACTTTCCTAACGAATCTTGGCTAACCTGAACAAGTCTCCAGATCCTCTAGCTGGCAAACAAGTTGAAATATTACATTTGAACAATCGTACTCCTCCATCTACAGGTGCATCACCTTTACAACATGGATAGGCTCCAAGAACAGACTTGCACTGGGGGCACGTGAATTCACACCAATCAATATCTTCTGAAAGATTGGAAGATCTAGCCATGAAAATATCTTCAAGAAACCCATTGAGGAAAGATTTCTGACTTGCAAGAATTTCCATGGCTGTTGTATCTCTATGTTCTTTTCTAGCATTTTCACAGCAATGGTGATGCCAGTCTTCATTCTCAAGAATGCGAACACTGCTTGTCATATGAGCACAACAACTAGGAGCCAAGGCCACATCTGCAGAGACATTTGAATCTGGGTATGAACGAGGTAAGTCATCATGATTGGATCTCCTTTTACCAACTTCAGGTCCCAAGTTAACAAGAAGGTTTTCATTCTCAGCATCTGGAAACCTTGAACTCTCATCAGAATTATATATGGTTTTACCAATCTCACTGCAAGTTGAAGATCTTTCCATAGATATCACAGAATTTATTGCAGCTTTGTCAATTCCTTCTTCAGATTTATCTGATTTAGAATTGTACTCTTCTCCACCACGTTCAGGGAAGTTATATTCTATAAGATCATCCTTGCAAAGAGTAATAGATGTAGAGCTTAATAGGCATACCCCTGGCGCACAAGTATAAGAATTTGCATATTTGATCACCAGCTTCTCACTGATGCCTCCAAAGGAACAACAACAAGCCCCAAACCAGTTGTCAGCCACCTCGCGCCAATTGACTGATGGCATTTCAACGAACCTCCTAGATAAGTGGCGCCAAAAATAATGGGAAAATAAAAATCTTCACAGGTAAGAAGAAAACTATAAATTACTAAGCAAGCCTGCAGGTAAGACTTCTCAACTGCTGTACCAGATACGGAATTAATATAAATCCAACTAGTTACCCCAAAATACACACGCACCCTACCTGAGAGGATTTCTAGTTAATTTGAACGAGCAACTTCTGCAGTAAAAATGAACTGCTGCTCCAGAAGATAAATTTTTTACGTCTGAACCAACTGAAGAAGTAGTACACCAAATTACAAATAAATAAAATAATTATAAAATACAACTAATCACAAAGCCATGCTAAACCCAAAATGCAAAGCGAGCTTTATCGAAAAGGCTAATGTTCAGTCTATGCTTGGTTAGAGTATAAATGGCAATGTTTGCAACACTATTGTGTGTCTAAATATATAGACAATTTCATAATCTGTATTTCAAAATGCCCACAGTAGCCTTGGTGTCCAACAAGATATCCGTTAAATGGAACATATTAAACGCAAAAGACTCAAAATTGCAATCTATCCGCACCGAAAAGGAAACAGGTCGAACACACAGTCATAGTCAAGAAAGGGCTTGAATCAATATAAAATATTTAGTCCCGTTATTCACAAGTAATGAAGTTCACTACGTGCCGCCCCCACAAAAACGTGTCAAGTTTGCTTTCAAATAAAAGCATAACAACCAAGAACATATCTGTTTCTCGGTTTTTCACGTTAGTATTGTGATTATGAATATGAAAATTGAAAAGGATAAATAACTGCAACCGAATAATCAATTTTAATCGAGAAATAACTTTGCAATCTCGAATTTGATTATTATCGAACAGTCAGACTAATACATTCAGATTACCAGATCCCATTACTAGAGGCTTTGATACATCAGGCAATGCATTTGCTGGGTCATCAGATAGATTCATCACAGAATCGAAGCTCGAAAGAATGGGATGATCAACCGGCAGAAGGAGCAGGAGCTTCACTTCAATGTGATCATCCAAAACTCGAAAACAAACCGGCGATTCAAAATCAACCAAAACCCTAGGAATTGGAACCCTAAGTGAGACTTGGGCGGGCTCAAACCAGCTCACAGCCACCAGAGACTGAGAAGGAAGAAGTTGAACCTTCAGATTGAGGCATTGCGAAGAAGGATTGGCATTTTTGGCGAAAAGCACGAGCCGAAGCGTAGGGATGTGGGACTGTGCTTCCCAAGTATAAAGCCATTTTCTAGAATGTTTCTCTTCACCGGCCGCCATTTTTCGTCTGCTCCAATACTTCGCAAGTTGCAGGGAGATTGCGCGCTTTAAGTTTTAACGAATTTCAATTCAATGTTTGGTTGGGTCGGGTCAGGTCAGGATTTCGATTGACGACAAAAGGGAAAAATCCATCTAAGCAAAAAAAATCACTGTGGCTGCTGGGATTCGAGCCCAGGTCTCCACGGCCACAACGTGGAATTCTTACCACTAAACTACAGCCACTGTTGAATGTCGGATCACTAGTTTTATAGTGATAATAAAAATATACCACTAGTTTAGGCTTTAGGGATCAAGAAAAGGTAGTTGAAGATGAAGCTAACGGTGCATGGTAGATACAACTTGTACAATAACATAACAAGATCGAAAGAAAGTGAAATTTAATGGTATGTTTGGTTTGAGGAGGAGATGGGAAACTAAACTTAGAAGCTAATAAAAATTAGACCTACAATAGTTTGGATTGGAAGCCACCTCATTACGCGCTAGTGTTAGTTAGGTAGAGTACAAACTCTGCTCATTTTACAAATATAAAATCCGAAGCTCAATTCATTTCTCAACAACGTTACTAAACAAAACGAGCTGGTACTCCCAATGCGTTGCATGGGAGAGATGGCTTCAAAAACTTCTTTTTTGCTGTCGTCAAGAAAAGATACTAACGTGTTTCTCTCTAGACGTTTAGATCAATATTGAACGGTTAGGATGAAAAGACACTGAGTGATGGACGAGATGAGATATTAGGGATGATCACGGACCGGGCTAGACCGGGTTGGAGGTCAACCCGAGGTCTAGCCCGATATGACCTCGGGCTGGAAAATTCAGCCCGAGGTCTAGTCTGTCAGTACCGGCCGAGCTCGGGCTAGACCAGACCGGCCATTGGACTACTGGACCGATCCAGCAGTCTAGTTTTTCAGTTTTTTTTTTCCAATATTTTTTCCTTTTTTTTTTTTTTTTGCCTTCTTGGGAGACAATATTTTAGCTCTAGTAATAAAAGTGACTTAGTGAAAAGTGATTCCTATAAATTAAAAAGCATATTATGATGTTCAGACTCCAGTGAGTGACTCAGTGTAGTAGTGATTTTTTTTTTAAAGGGAGCTCGGGTCAAACCGGACCAGTCCAAGGGATTTAAGTCCCTGGACCGAGGTCCAATCCAACCCGAGCTGTTTGATCCGGTCCGGTCCGGTCAAATTGTCTTGAACCAATTTTTTTTCATATCAGACAGGGTCAGGTCAGACCAGACCGGGCCGAACCAACCAGACCACGGGTTTTTTGATCAACCCTATGAGATATTGAGATAATCTGCTCCCAAGGTGGTGACAACTATGGTGATTTCGGGCATGTTGGTTTGAGGGGAGGGGATGAGAGACCTAGAAAAACTTAGGGCCCGTTTGGTACATGGATTCAGTGGAAATGAAAAGGAAGATTAGTTAATTCCCTTGTTTGGTACGCATTTTGTGTCAAATCTTCTCGGGAACCCAAGTTCCCGGGCCTACCAATCTTCCCATATATGTGGGAAGATAAAATCCCACTAAAATTGGTGGGATCTCAAATTCCCACGTGAATAGTTACACTTTTGGACAAATTAACCCTTTATAATTTTTTTTTAATAACGCAAGAAAATAGAATTAACTTTGAATTTATGCAATAAGTTCAAACTTGGCGAGAGAATATTTTAGGCAAATTCGAACTTGGCGGGAAATTTTTTTAGGCAAATTCAACCTTAGCGGGAAATTTTATTAGACAAATTTGAACTTGGCGGGAGAATATTTTAGACAAAATCGAACTTGATAAGAGGATTTTTTTTAAAACATATATTTTAGTAAAAATAATTAATGTGTAAACAGGTCCCTTCCCATCAAACAAAACATCTTCCCTCAAGTCATCTTCTTTCATTCTTCAAAATCTTCCCTTCCCTTCCTTTCCATTCTCTAAGTTCCTTTTCCTCTTTAAATCTTCTTCATACTAAACGGGTCCTTAATTATTACTCTCTAAGTTTAGGCCCCCTCCCCTCGCCTTCTACCCTCAAACACACTCTAAGAGCTTGTTTGGTTTGGGGGGGGGGGGGAGAGAAAAGAGAGAAATTTTTCTCTCATCTTTACTAAATAACCCATGAAATTTTTTTAATATTCTAAAAATATACTCTCAACAAAAAGAAATATTCCCTTCATTAATGATAATTTGATCAATATCCTCCCTAAGGATTCATCTCCTCTCATCCCCTCCCTTCAAACCAAACAAATTGTAAGGATGTGTTTGGTTTGAGGGGAGGGGATGAGGTCGAAACTTAGAGACTAATAATTAAATTTTTCTATGTGTTTCCTTCCTCCTCCCCCTTCCCCTCCCTAAAACCAAACTCTCCTTTAGGGTTTTAGGGTTTGGGTGATATGGATTGGAGAGTGAATGGTGGCTCTGGAGGTAGAAAAAACAAAAAAAAAGAGATTGAGGAATAGGGTTGGAGCTAAAGGGAACGAACTTGAGAAACTGAAAATTTGAAATGAGAGGATGAATGTGGTCTCAATTGTGGTGCAGGTTCAAAGGGGTATAGCCAGCCCACAGCGAAATATGAGACAAAAGTTATCTTTTATTTTTTTAGACAGAAGCATACTCAAAATGATACAGTTCGTTATGGTTTCGCTACAACCAACCCACAACAAAATACGAGAAATAGAGCATGTTAAAAAACTTTTTTGTTGGATTAAGTAGCAAATCCGTCTCGGAAGTATAAGCCCATGAACAATGTTGTCCTAAAAGTTTTTTTTTGGTCTCAATGTTGCTTCGGAAGTTTTAAAATTTAGCAATGTTACCCTATTCTATTAAAAAACTAACGTTAAGCGTTAACTTTTTAATGAAAATTGACAACATTGTTACGTTTTGAAAATTTCAAGGTTAACACTTTTTGTTGTGGCTTAGCTATAGTGAAGTTACATTAAAATCATACAAAAACTGCAATATAATGGCTCAATTCGTCGTGTATCTACTATAGCCAATCCATAGCGAACCATGAAGCAGAGAGCCCATCAAAAACACTGATTTCGCCGTGGCTTCGTCGTAGCGAATGATGACAAAATAAAAACATGAGTTCAGCATTTAAGACATCCAACTTCACCCAAAATCCAATTTCAACATCCCAAAGCTTCAAAACTCTTTTAAGAACTCTTCCCCAAGTTCTCTCCCTTTGTGCCTCAGTTGTAGATCAAGAATAACTAATTTTAGGTTCAACCCTAGCTTTTATACTTATTTTTCTGTTTCATTTTTCAAAACGCATAATATCAAATTTCACACATTCAACATAGCTTCACTATAGCGAACTTGAAGTCAGAGACAGTGCTTTTTCAGGTGATTTTGCTATCGGTTAGTTGTAGCTAAGCTACAGCAAACAAAGAGATAGAGAAGTCATATTTTAAGGCACTTTTGCTATAACTTTGCTACGATGAATCCACAGCGAATGGGCAGATAGAGAGGTCATCTTTCGAGGCAGTTTCACCATAACTTGGTCATAGCGAATCTACGGTGAACCATGTTTCCATTCCATAGTGTTTACGCTTCAGACTTGAAGCTTAGGCTTCAAGTTTTCAACTTGAGGTTCTTCATGATTCTACAAATAAATAAATGTGTAAAACAAGAGATCTCGAGCCTTTAAAAACGTAATGCGCTGCCATGGGGTTCTTCATTCTTCTTCTATAATTTCATGTCACCATTATCTGAAAAGTGGTGTGATTGATGGCTTTTGCTGTGAATTTCTAGTTGCAGAGAAAAACTAAATGAAAAAAAAGAAGATCAAATTGCCTCTGCAATCGATTGTTAAACCGAAAAATCTATCTAATTTATTAAAAAAATATTAAATAACAATTATCGTGTGTTAATTTAATTAGTGCTATTAATATATTGAAAAACTGGCATTCATATTCATAAATCATGAACAAAATTTCCAACACAATAATAGTGTTTAAAATTTCTCATTATATAAAGCTCATTTCAATATTATCCGTAATAAGTGGGGGTTCCCCTCTATTTTATATATAACGATCGACATATAATTACACCATGCACTAAGCCACTAAGCAAAAGTCTAATTTCCATCTCAGAAAAAATGATGACCGAGAGGGCACCGAGGACGACTTGGCAAAGGACAAATCAATCCACCGCTAGTTATGGCGTATCGTTGGTTATAGGCTTCTTCAGACATATCGATCATCCAAACTGCATTACAAAGGGGAGCATTAAAAAGTTAAAAACAAAAACCCACAGAGATCCTTCAGTAAACAAAAACTGTGAGCAACGTTATATGGTTTTGGTGGTGTACCCATTTCTTCTTCTTCTTCTTGTCAATATAAGCTAAAAGCTCCTCTTGTTGGGCAAGTGAATCCTCCAAGGACTAAAGAATAGATAGTTAAAAACACTTGTCTTAAATGGATCAAGAAGCGAAACTAGTACAAAAAGAGTGTCATGATAGTGGAATGAAGCTAAGTATATTATTTACCTTCTTGGTAGCCATGAGTTCTTTCTCCAATACATCGGCTCTGTTCATAGCAGCAACGAGCATTTCCTCCTTCTCGGGAGGCATGTAAGCAGGTATATTCATGGTGACCATTTTCTCTTCCAACTCAGCCATGCGTTTAAGAACAGCCATAAATTCTTCAGCAGAGATGGTGGGCATGGGGTCGTTGTTATTAGCAGGGACCTGCCCTATATACCTGGGCTTAGCAGAGAAATTAGTAGGGTTGGAGAAGTTGCCATTGGTGATGTTCTTGGGCATGTTTCGTGTCATTTTGACCATTGTCAGGATTCCCATAACAAAGGCCATGACCCCAGTGAAAAGCTGGTTGTTGTTGAACTTCTCATGGCGCTTATAAGCATTGATCAATGTATCTATTCCAGCTTCACATAACAAATAGCAAGGCAAGAGATAGACGTGAATTTCTGAACCACTCAATGTTAGCAGACAAAGAATATGCAATAGAGACAAGAAGAAAACAATTGTATCCATCCAGTACCTTTTGATAAGGCTAATTTCTCGCTGTCTTCCACTTTTTTCATAGCCATTTTATCAGACATTGGGACCATTTTATTAGACACTGGAACTAAGTCCTCAGATTTGCAAGCTTCGATTGCAGGGACCTATTGAGTTTATCATTTCAGAAAGTAACAAATGGAAACATGTAAAAAAGAAACAAATAACATACACCTCTAGTCCTTAATATAAAACATAGTTGACTTTTATAAAGAGATTAAAAAAAACTAAATAAATTACTTTAAAGTATTGATATTCATTTTTTTATACTAAATTAATTTATATGACTTATGAACTGATATAACATATGCTATGATTAATTGACTTGTTTAGCTTCCTTAATCTCTCCAAAAATAGTCAACTATATTTTATATTAAGAACTGATGGAGTATGTTAGAAGGGTAATTGACAACAAGGGAGCCCATAAACCTTAGATTGTATATGATCAGTACAGTCTATATTGCTCTAAGAGCTACATACAAGTTCTTCCTGAGTAAATCTACAGTCACATGAAACTACCACAATATACTCCATAAAACCTGCATAACGTACCGTCAGTCCAAAACTAGGATTCACTCAAGTCAAAAGGAACATATAGTGGAATCAAGCATCTACCGGGGATAAATATAAAATATTTAAAGGGGAGTTTCAACACAATAGATTCACATACATGAATAATAAAGTGCATCCTTAAAGTTGACAACCTGATAATAGAGTACTGTAGATAATGGAAGTTGTGGAAAGTAGAGATTTTAGGAATAAATGTTTATTAATATAATTTTAGATATTGTTTATTTTTATTATTATTAAATTGAGTCTGTTTTTATTATCTTTAAGAAATCAGGAAATAAGTGGAATATCCCACTAGATATGATTTAGTTGCTAGAATCTAGGATTATGAGTTATCTGAATTTCATATTTGGATATATTTTAGATTTCGTATTTAAATTTTGAATTAGAGTCTCTCTATGTAAACTATTATAAATAGGCATAGTGCCTCATCAATAAGAGCTTGGAATATTACCGAGTAAATTCGTATGGGAGATTCTCCTTAGGATTTAATAATCCGATGAGTTACGCCTCTTGCCGACTATCTATTTTAGAAAGAGGTTATTCTTAAAGACTTAGTGAGATACTTGCTTCCTCTTTAGATCAGAGTAATTTTATAGCTTACTATCATCATTATTCTTCTCAACTTAGATTCTCTCTTCACATTCTCATTTAACTTTCCCATCAGCTTAACCAAATCAGTATCTCATCACCTGATCTTTTAGAATTCAGAGTAATACGTGGGTCCCCAATTATTTAACCTGGATGCTGGCATAAAGAAACAATGCTTTTGATGGTTAACAAGTTTATGCGTGGATACTGGCATACCTCATTCTGCACTGGAGTTTCTTCTGTGTGACTGATGTGGTTACTGGTAGGCACTACTTCTTCAGACACTGGCACCTCCTCAGAAACTAGTGTTGCCTCAGACACTGGAACTGCCTCCGACACCGTCTTATCTTCTTCCACCACAGGTGACTCACTTTTGCTTGAACTTTTATGGTCACCATTTAGAACCTTCTGCAAGCCCATATATCAATTACATCAACTTTCTTATCTACACATAGAACACAAGATGTAAAAACTGAGAAAAAAAAATTACAACCCACCCTTAATATTTCTTCATTCTTCCATGGGCCCTTATCAGAAAGCATACAACCTCCTTGATCAGCACAAGTGCAAGTGCCTCCAAAAAAGTCTGGCAATTCACTGGAAAATATTTTAAGATGATGAAAATTGTGGGGCGAAAAAGGTCTAAAGTACTTGCTAAATACAAACTTGCCCATTCACATCCTCACCTTGCATCAATTATTTCAAGCAATTTGCTCTGGTACTTGTTGCCAAGAACCTGATTAAGTGTAAGTTTCAAGTGAATAATTTTATTTACCTGAAAAAGCAAGAAGATTTAGTATATGGTTTATTCTCACATTAATTTTTGCCGTGGTTTTAGGATCGAGGAAGGATTTTACAGTGCTCCATAACATTCTGAATCCAGAACCAGCATTGATGATGAACATACGATTCAAGCTCTGCAATGAAGCACTTCATGTTGTTGCAACTCTCAAATACAAAATATGTGTATGTGGCAATGGCGGATCCAAGGGGGCAAAGGGGTTGACCCCAAAAGAAAAAAATAAAAAAGTGTTTATATAAATTCCATCCTCCTAGCTTTGTCTATTAAGTTTTAACCCCAGCGGTGTGAGGGTGTGCTTGTATGTGCGTGCGCTTACGTGTCTGTAACCTAACCAAATGAGGATATAATACCTCTGGATAATTGTCACCGTCAATCTTCTGAAGGGCAGTAACAAGGTCTCTAGCAGATTTGTTAAAGTTCTTGAGCCCCTGCAGCAATAAATTAAGATTGTAGTTAACACCTTCCCATATATTCTTAGCAAGTAAGATTCATTTTATGTCACCAAAAAACCATTCTTTGGTATTGCCAACAAATTACAGATTGTCAATTTTGCCGATCCGTGATCAATTGTCGATATTCTTTTAAAATTACAACTTCAATATTGAGATAGAATTGTTTCTTTCTCATGCATACCACTCCTTGCACATCCAGGATGGTTGTACTTTGATCAATGTGCTTCTTTGCAGCGATTGAACATGCTGGCAACTTTATGTCAAATGTCCTCTCAAACTCCCTTACATGGTATTTGATATAGCGTTCTAAGGTTGTCACTTGCATCATCTTGTTTGAGTCTACTAGACCTAATCTCTCGAAGTACACGGGTCGTCCATCTTTATCCACTCCATGATGCCCTTGGGGATAATATTTTAAAACTTCACTTTGTTCCTTGAATTCAAAATCCTGGTAAAAAGGAAAGACAAATGAAGATTGGAAAAAGGGGAAAAAGTGCAATGGTATAGAAATTGTGAATACAGTCTAGTTGGGAACAAAATAGGAGTTAGAGAAGCACAAGTATAAAATAAGATTACAGATATCCCTTATTACTCAATAAATATTGTTGAAACATGTACCTCCATAATTGTATCAGTACCAAATTCCTTTCTCCACTTGAGCATGTCAGACCACATTTGCTTTGTTTTCTCAATATCAAATTTCCTGGCCTTAAGGAATCTGTACAACAATGTAGAAATGTAGGTTAAGTATCCTATGTAACCTCAGAAAAAGTAGAAACATTTTGACATCACTCACTAGCAATAATGCTTCCAATAACCAGTTTCATGCACTAGGTTATTTCATTGACTTGATATGCAAAGATCACAACAACTATTGGAAGCATAACATTATGAAGCATGGACATGGATATGGACACAACAATAACAAGAACAAGCCTTTTCCCACTAGATCATGGATATGGACACATTTACCAAAAATATATAAAACACGATATGACACTGCATAATTCAAATTCTAATATTTCAAACTTTCAATTACTGTTCTGATATTATTCTACAGAAAAACACAACAGACATCAATTATCTTTTGATGGAGATCAAGGTAGCATAGATTGTTTAATCCTACATTGGGTGGTACACTGTACATGTTGCTCAATGATTTACTTTAATGGTTGATTCTGGAGTGTTTTCTAGTTTCCACCTCACTTGGGTGTCAATTAATTGATATTAGAGCTCGTGAGAGGACTACTGAGAAGGTTCTGACTTACAAAACGTTCTATTCAGCAGTAAGCTAAGGCCTAAATGAAGTATTACCAAATGAAATGCCGCAAAGTGTAGCGAATGGGACTTCATCTCTCCAAAGGTGGCCAATTGATAGAGAACAAGATAGTATGAATTGCTTGCTAGTATAATGTTGAGAAGTATGGATTGTTCTATAGAATACATAATTGGGTTGGTTCTCTTACTTCAATTGTTAACCTTTGGAGAAAGGTTCCTCACCCACTTGGGTGCCCATCATATTCCAATTGCTTTTACATAATTGTTTCCTAAAAAATATATGAAATGAATATATAGATGCTAAACTATATTATTGAAATTATCTATGTACAACAAATGAAGGTATTAGGAAAAATAAAACATTAATTATCTCATCAAGAACAGGTTTCTTGCCCTGCATTCTATTTTCATTTTTAGTCATTTTCCCTTTATTTGGGATCAACCATGACAGGAGTTGTATTTCACAAGTGTCCAAGCCCAAAAATTAAGGCTATTTTACATTGAAACCCATAAAATTTCAAACAATATGGTGGTGTTAGCATCCGGTTTGTGATGAACACGTGACACACTTAAAGATAGATGTTGTGTGTGTGAGTGCGTGTTAACTAAAACCAAAAATATATGTGACCTCATCATAGTATGATAATCATCTTGCTTAGCAGGAAGAAGGTCCTCTGATACAATAACTTCACGGAACTTCTCAACAATTGCAGACTCCTCAGCATCACGGATATCCTCAATTTCAACAGACATGACCTTGCTGGATCTCCTACCCTTTCTTGACAAAGAACTCCTGAACTTATTTGAGGCTCTCTTCTTAAAAGACCCAGCACCATCAGATCTTTCAAGAGCTGAAATATTGTAACCATATGATCAGAAAGAGAAGTTTTTAACAAAATTATCAACTGCTTTTTGAGGCATATCAAGTAAACGTGGATACATGAGTCGTTACGTATGAAAGTTTAAACCATCATTATGATATTTTCCTAGGATATTACGCTTTTGGGAGAATTGGTTTCTTGACACAGTATCAAAGTCTGGCTGATCAAGTTCTTAAAGTTCATTTCACCACCAAGTTTGGGATGGACCTTTGTTTTGTTCAATGTCAAGTTCAAATTTTGGTTCATAGTTTTTCCTTCTCTTTCTCTCACATTCCAGGAGGATGGTAGGGGAGGAGCAGTTCAACAAATTTATAGGCAGAATTTACCTTCTTTTAATGCACCATAAAAAATGCAACCTAATAGAGATGCAATTGATGATTGTAAAAAGAATCATTGACTCAAAGATGCTTTAACACTTGCCTCCTAAATTAATTTACCTGACTTGGGTGAAAAAGTTCCAGACATAGTGTCGCATTAATCAGTGGCTTTCACTGCCTTTACAAGTGAAGGCGCAAGGGGAGGTAGAAGACACAAGGAGTCACATCATTCAAGAGAGAAAACAAAGGACACTTGATGTCCTGCATGCAATATCGTCTACCAATAAGTCAAACACAAGGTATCAAAGGCGATCTTCATTAAATTCTTATATCTATCACAAAATTCACTCTCAAGATTAGTAAACCCTGATCATTGAACCGGATTCATACTGTGATACCAGAAACGGAAATAAAATATAAATCTAGTGAAATGTGAGAGAGATGATGAAGGATCTATCACTACAATTAGGTGATGGGGGGTTATTGAAGAATTCTTTTTTTTTTTTTGGGGGACGGAACAAATGAAGAATTCAGGGGAGGAAAGCGAGTGATTTGGGGACGGACGGAGGAAATTCATGCGAGAGGAAGGTAATTCTCAAAATAACTATTTTTGTTTCTGGAATTCGCAATTTGCTAATTGGAGTATAACAGAGAGAGAGAGAGAGAGGCAAAGATTTTGTTTTTTTAATTTGACCAAAAGAGAATGGCAAATATGGAAGCAGGGATGTTGGCGAAATGCAAGGCTACTCCATTCATATCTTGCTTTCTTTCACTCTTCAACGTCTCTCTTCCCATTTTTCCGCCAAACTTTTTACTTCGTGTCCGCTCTGCCTGTAAAATCTTAAAACGCCCGCTTTTTATGTATGTTTTTTTAAGGGAAAAAATAGCTTTTTTGGTTCAGCACCACGTGGAAGGTCCATCTTCCTTCTATTCTACAATCGATTTTTCTTCTAATGGAATGCATTAAACTAAGGTGTTCATAAAATTGGTCGAAATGTTAATTTTGCTCATCAGATTGTTTGCACGGTTCAAATTGTTCCCTTTGATACGATAACACACTCTCCAAAGTTGTATTTCCAAACAGTATGAGCTGTGCTGTGGCTTCCCTTTGAATACGTTCACAATTCATCATCTCACAATGAAATTAAAATTCATTTTGTTGACAACAACTCCCCATAAGCCATTCCCATGCACCGATCACTTCACAGATTCTTCTTCCACTTCTGCCTTTCATTTATATTTCAATTCCCCACCTCTTTACTCTGTAGCATCTCTTTTCCTCTCAATATTCTTCCCTTTCCCTTCTCGCCTTTATATTTTTAATCTGTATAATCTCACTTGTTTAAAAGTTACAAACTCAATTCAATGGGTAGATGGGTTGTCCCTCAAAGCTTTTGGTTTTCTTACGAAAATTTTATATATTTTGTAATTTAGAACTTAGGTAATATTACAGAAACGGGATATCCACCTTGAAATTTTCGATCGTATGTTTTTCACCAAAATTTCTAAATACCCTTTCAAAACCCTGATATAATTCCAGCCTTCAAGGACGCTAAACTGCGATGGTTTGACAAGAAAAACAAACCCCAGTATACCAATAATTGGAAGTCACTCACACACGGCCAAGACCAAATATATCTTGAGTTCCAACACTTCTGCGATCACCCAAAAACAAAACATAAAAACAAATATAATGTAACACAAGTCATACAATCCAACAATCCGTCAACAAGGTAAACAGTGGGTCCATGTATTCCATTTCTATTTTTTTTTTTGGAGGTATGGCAACAAACTAATATTAATCAGAATCAGAATCAGCACCAACGGAGGATCTGACTTTTCTACTTGAATTTTCATGATCTTCATCATTTTCATCATCCTCGTCTCTTTTCTCGTTGATAATGCCTGTAAAATGATTGTTAATAAACTTTTCAGGTACAAGGAAATGAAAAGGACAATACGTAAAAGCATAATACCTTTCTTTATCAGTAAACCCTCGAGTGTTTTTGTGGTAAAATCATCTTTCCCTCCAAGATCTTGAAACCCTGTTAATCTATCCACTGCAATCCCTTGCCTGAAAATAAAATAAATAAACGTCAGCTATATTTGTGATGTTTTACATCAATTTCATACTTATGAAGCATGTTGTATCTTGTAGCAATATATATATATATATATCTTCTCATTCTTTCTGGGGGCATTTCAAACCAGGGGGTTCACAATGCTTAAGTATGCAAATGAATGAAACATTAAAAAATGCAAGAGAAATGTGCTAGAGTCCAAATTAAACAACATAAGTACCAAAAAAAGGTTCAACAATCACCAAAAGCATTAAACTTACAAATAAAAAAGAAAGCTCGTGAGCTTCTATATTATTGCGTTGCTTAATATTAACAATCAAGAAATTTTCGTTGTGTGAACCGGGAAAAGGGGGAAAACAGAATCTTTTGGATAATTCTGGCCATGGCAGACATGTGATGGCCAAAATTGCGCAAACAACTGGAGCAGATGACATCATTGATGTGCATCAGTGCAGATGATCAATTGGAATAGATAGTAGCATTGAGGAGCTATCACTTGTGATAGCAAAGGTTGACAATAGCAGGTGCAGAGTGGAAGATGTGAGATTGCATCACTGCCAAGCATGAGGAGTAGTATGCAGGCCCAAAAAAGTAGTAGTAGTACGATAATTGCACAAAATGGTCTTTTAATTGTCAAAAAAAAAAAAAAAAACCATCACATGAAAATATTCCCCCCAAAGCCACTCTCCCTCATTCAACCCTAGCCACCAGAATTCCAGAAATAATAATCACAAAAGAAAATGGAAGATATGATCAGTTTCTGGAATGCAACATTTTCAAAAATCTTTTTGGAAAACTAGAACCAAACATTTGAATAAATCACTTCCATGTCACATTTCCTAGTGTCCTTAAAGTATTCCACAAACCAATGAGCCTCATAGAATTCCAACCTTTTTTCGTCTTTCTCATGTGAGATCTAATAGAAACAGCCACTGGCCTCACCTGAACAGTATGACGCAAGGTAAAGTCTTGACTGCCAGTTTTGCAACAAAGAAGGGGGCATTCTGCATTTCATATCAAGAATAAAATTCACGTCGTTACTTTGGAAGGACAACATGGTATGTTAAATGAACACGCCTATTGCAGGGCAATAGTAATAGGACCGTTCATGCTGACCTCTGCATCAAGCTTAATGAACTTTGTATCAACATGCACTAGTGCAAGGGATTTTAAATGCTTATCCATTATCCTGGAAACATTGATTGACTCAATAATATTAGTCATTTGTATGCATGAATGTCAAAGAGATAGAGCCAATATGAGTGATTAAACTCAGGCATACTTGCATCGATAAAACTCCTTATGATAGAAGTGACATATAACTTTTTCACTACCAGTGACTTCTCCTAAGAAATCCCCCTCAGTTATCTCCCTGTATTCCCCATGGCCTTTTTTCTTCCATGCTTCTCGTTTCTCTGCTTCTTTCTATTCAAGATTAAGAAAAATTCAGTCATAAGTAATATGGTACATGATGGATTTATGGAACAACAATAATCTGAATATTGTAGTTCATCCTGGTACACCTGAAGGGAAAAATTATCACCTTAAGAGCTGCAATTCTATCAGCATGCAATTTTTCCAACTCTGGGTCCTAACATCAGCACATCATAGACCATTAAGAGTCTGAACTAAGGTATACATACATATATGATACAAGTGAAACGTTTACTGAGCATACATCCATTAACTCATCAAGATCAACTTCCAGGTTTGCAGAACTTGAAGCCTGCGCCTTCTTTTGATCAATCAATTCCTGCATGGATCATCATGGCAAGGGTTACTTTATACAAACATGTAGCTGCCGGCTATATGGACTACAGATAACTGCTGTTAGAATAATTGGTAGCAAAAATTACAGCATAATATTGGTGTTCAAGTAAATACTTAATAGTAACAAAATTTAGAAGCTAGTTAAATAGAGAATAAAAAGATCAATAACTTTCAATAATACATAAAAATAACTGCAAAATAGAACTACTAAACTACCCCTGATATTCTATTCTCTCTGAGTCATGAAAATAGTGCACTATCATCAAGATTTCAAGAGAAAACAGAAAAGAAAATGATGGGGAAAATATTATTGATTATAAAGTTTTTGTTAGTTCACCTCAAACAGTTTTGATCATACAAGAGAGCGTAAAAGTCATTTTCTAATAAAGCATACCCCAAACAACCAACCGGATCTTTAAGCTAGTACTTAAGTAACCATGTGTATTTATCTAAAGATATCAAGTGGAACACGAGATTATCTCAGTCAGGAGAAACTCCATAGAGGTATATCATCAGCAGCCATGCATCCTAGAGCAATCTCCAGCCAACAGGACAAATGAATTGTTTAGAATGAACGATGTACTCTACTGTGATTGGTGAAGAGTGTTTTTTTTTTCTTTCTTGGGAGATGGAGTTAGGCTAATAGGAGCACAATGCCGATTATGGCTTCACAGGAAGACCAGGTATTAGACTCAACATTTTCCAATTCTTATTTTAGCACAAATCTTTAAAAGAAAATAAACATAGCGAACTCACATCAACTTGGCAAATTGCTAGAGCCTAGAAGTGTCAAAATCAGCCGGAAAATGAAATAAAATCTCAGTCATGAACCACGAGGGTTGGCCAACCACCAAGAATCGCAAGCACATAGTAGATTTATGATGGAAATAAAATTTAATCTTGAAGAAAAATGGTCACAGCGCTTGAGAAAATCAGCTTACAGTGGATAGAAAGCTAAGCAACACGTAGGAAACAAAGAAATGGTTAAGAAGGTACCTTTTGATAATCACGGGCAGCGGCAGCAATAACATTTCCGAATGCCAAATTAGACAGAGTCGATTTCACTGTGTCCGGATCCATGTGGAAATTGAAACAATGTAATTATTACAATTCTTCCAAGAAATCTGTAGCTCTGCGTGGTCGATCGGAACCAGTGAAGGAGGAAGAACGGGAAGAGGCAGGGGCAAGGTTCTTAAAAACGAGTTTTTACCTAAAAACGGAAGGAGAATGAAAAATCGTAAAACGCAAAATCGTAATACAAAACGTAGATTTTACTTGCATATATATATTTAAAAAATCAAGAAAAGTAAGGCACCTGCCATCATTCCTACATATACTAATCAATGCAATATCAAGCAAAATATCTAATATTGTCATCAAATACCATTCAAACAAAGACAAACCACCTCAATACAATACAGTTTAAAATTCAAATCTAAATTAAATTCAGTACCACTCATTATCCAACTAAAACGTAAATAATTGTCACACTCTAAGCTAATAAATCATTAAAGTCATTGTCATCAAAGACATTATGCTCCACATGATCTTCAACTACATCATACATCATGATGCATGGTAACTTCTCTTTCTCTTCTATCAACCTCATTGTCAAACTCAAAATTAGGAATCACCATATCATCTACAAAGGCACCAACATCACCACCAGTGTCATCCCCTCCACCAACTTCTCTTTTTTATTATTTTCTCAGTACAATCCCAATTAGTTTATGCATGATTGGAACACTTCCGTATGGAATAATTATTCATGGACTTTAAAACAGCGTCATTAATTAATTCGTTAGCTCCATATATGCTCAATATCATTTTCAAGAGAGATTTTCTGGATTTTGTCACTAAGCTTCTGATATACACCTGAATTTGAATATTAGATCCAATTTATTAAATAATCAGACTTTGAACTATATCTTTCACATTGCCAAGGAAAAACAGAAGCAGAAGAGAACATTCTGCATCGACCTCCCTCGCCCACAAAAATTTTCAAAAGAAATGAATCGATCCGTCAAAGGATACTAACTACACAAAATAACCCTTGCGATTACAAGACAGAAGCAAGACAGAGTGAAGAAAAACAGAGACACGAAGTCCCTGGAGGACCATTTTCGAACCTCCTTAGCTTCAACCCTCAAGCTCTTGATTTATTCAGAAAAGAGTAAAAGACATCAAAAATTGGAGTTGGAGATGGAGAGGAATGAGCGGACGAACCTGTAGCAAGAAGGAAAGCTCGGATTGAAAGAGAAGCTTGGAGAGACCAGAGTCGAAGATCGAAGAACACACAAGAAGAAGGAGGACTGGAGGAGACGGTCTCACGGTCAGCAGCGGCGAGGCGGAGCGGAACGCAGAGCTGAGACTTGAGAGGCTGGGAGGATGAAGGAGGGTCGGGATGATGAGAGACGAGAGCGGCAGGGTCGGGATTCGGGAATGGCGAGAATGGAAGAAATGAAGAATGGCTGAGAGTGAGATGCTGAGTGAATCGATTTGGGGCAGAGATGGGGTCTAGGGCAAAATTGCCTTTTTGCGTTTTTTGGTAAAACGTTGCGTTTTTAGGTAAAAACGCTGCGTTTTTACGATTTTGACCAGGTCTACGTTTTTTGATGAAACGAAACTCGTTTTGCTTATTTTACAACGTAAAAACGGCGCGTTTTTACGAACCATGGGCAGGGGAGGGGAGTCTAGGTAATGGGCCAGCTGAGCCCAACTCTAAATTGATTTGATCCGCAGTCCTCCTCAACTTTTGATGATTCGGCCCAAAGTTTCCCACAATAATCAAAATTTACGTTAAAAAGTGAGAGTCCAACCGTAACCCAAAATTTTTATTATAATCAAGGACCAAATATATTTGAAATTTCATTACAAAACCGTACTACTAACTCGAAATTAATTTTTGCTGATCATTATTTACTATCAAAACATCACTAGCTAAATTTTACAAATTATGAAAGAATGTTGTCATATGATTACATTAATTAGGTTCCAAATTATTCTTTAATTCATCTCAATGGACCTTTATATTTAGTGTCATCTCTATAATTAACTACTTTCTCCAGTTCTAAATATAAGATAAAGTTTGTAATGTAAATATTTATAGAACCGGAGGTAGTACTAAATTTACTAAAGCACATGTAATAATTCTCTTTCCATATAAGGTTCAGATCGAAAAGAACCTTGTATATATAGACTAACAAAATACTTGTAATTTTACAAATTTATACCTCTGGTCCTATTTATAAGTCCAGTTTGACCAAAAAAATTTGGTCTTATTTATAAGTCCAGTTTCATGTAATAAATGAGATTGTGATAGTTTTACCCATATTAATTATACCCATGAAGATAGAGAGAGAAGAAACAATTGAAAAGCATCCAATCATAAATGAGGGCAAAATTGAAAATTTACCCCCATAATCATTGTGTCAACTACCTCTCCTTGATATGTGAGATTTGGTCAAACTGGACTTATAAATAGGACCAGAGTGGTAGTCCTTAGTCCTTAGTACTCCCTCCATCCCTAATTATAGGAGCAAATTTTGGAGTTGGTTTTGGTCCTAATTATAAGAGCAAGTTTTAACTTTTGTCAATTTTTCCTATAATACCCCTATTTATACTTATTATTAGGAGCATTATATATATGTGTGTTTACATATATATGTATATTTGTGTTTATGTGTGTCAATATATATATATATATGTGTGTGTGTGTGTGTGTGTGTGTAGATATCTATGTGTGAACACACACACATGTGTGTGTAGATATATGGGTGTGTAGATATATGGGTGTAGATAGATCTATATGTATACACATATATATACACACATATATGTTTATATAGCAAGACCATTATTTCAATTAGAAAGCATGTGGAAAGAAAATTAGATCTATATGTATACACATGGCTATATAAAAAGTAACTAATATACATATATAAACTAATATGTCATGGATATCTAACGTAAGACAAATTAGAAACACTTATAATTAGGGTAACTTGTGTCATTTTAAATTTATATAATGACATTTTAGGAAAATGAGTAAAATTAACTAATTTAACTTCTCTCCTTAATTCTCCCAAAATCGGTTAAATTGCTCCTATAATTAGGGACAGAGGTAGTAATGATTATCTCACTAAATTGGTCATTAATTATAATTCCCCCAACTGCTAGAAATGGTTCGGCCAAGCCAGATATTATTTAATTGTTCGAGTAATTATTTTTTGGCCCTACAAAAAGTCTTTCAATTATAACTCTCTAAAATTTAGCACAATACGTGTGCATGTGTGTGTTTGTAATCTTATAATGTTCTCACTTACCTTAAAGTAACGCTAATGCATTTACTGAATCTAATTAAAGAGCCAGCAATCTTTATAATTTATAGACATTAAATTATCACTTATTAAGATTTTACTCCTCCCTCCGTACGTTCAGATTTATAATAAGATACTACCTTTGTCCCTAATTATAGGAGCAATTTAATCAATTTTGGGAGAATTAAGGAGAGGAGTTAAATTAGTTAATTTTACTCATTTTCCTAAAATGTCCTTATATAAATTTAAAATGACACAAGTTGCCCTAATTATAAGTGTTTCTAATTTGTCTTACGTTAGATATCCATGACATATTAGTTTATATATGTATATTAGTTGCTTTTTATATAGCCATGTGTATACATATAGATCTAATTTTCTTTCCACACACTTTCTAATTGAAATAATGGTCTTGCTATATAAACATATATGTGTGTGTATATATGTGTATACATATAGATCTATCTACATATATAGAGACACACACCCATATATCTACACACACATATATGTTTATATATGTGTGTGTGTGTTCACACATATATATCTACACATATATATATTGTCACACATAAACACAAATATACATATATATGTAAACACACATGTATATAATGCTCCTAATAATAAGTATAAATAGGGGTATTATAGGAAAAAATTGACAAAAGTTAAAACTTGCTCTTATAATTAGGACCAAAACCAACTCTAAAATTTACTCCTATAATTAGGGACGGAGGGAGTAATTTTTAGAGTGATTTTATGTCTCATAATAATATAAGATGTTATGGACCAAAAACAGTGATTCATTAATGACCTTATCATAAAAATACCCTTCATTAATTGAGTGGGAGTTAATTAGGATTTATCGTTAAATGCAGAACATATTTGGAAGTTTAATTACACTTCTATTTTTAAACATTAAGGTTTCTAACTGCATTTAATGAAATTTATTGATTTTTAAATTTTCTCAAAAAATACTCCATCCAATCTTTTTTATAAGCAACTTTCTCTCATATAGGTCTGGTCTTTAATATAAACAACTTTCTTTTTGTGTCTCAAAATTTAAACAATATTTTCCTTTTCTACCCTTATTAGATACACAACTTTATATTAATTATCCCCTACTCATCACTAATTTTCTTTCATTCAATTATTTATTATTCATTCTCTCTCATGTACTAGTATTTTTTATTACCAATTCTCTTTCTTATATTCTTTTCATAAATAGGGGTATATTTAAAAAAGACGTTACATTTTAAACACATTTATCATTTTTAACTAGTATTAACCGCTAGTCCTTTTTGTGTAATAAAAAAAATTGTTTATAAAAAGTACTATATTGTAATTTTAAAATTTTAAAGAACCATTTTGTTATAAACTTTTTTATTCATGACCTAGGTACAATTTTCCCTTGAATTTTCTGATCTGATCTGTCCCCTTTTTAAATCTCTTGATTGAATGTATATAATAAAAAAAAATCTCTTGATTGATTTAACAGAAGGGATGTGAATGACATAACCCTCCAGAATTAAGGCCTTATTTGTTACTGAGGAAGGAAAGGGAAGGAAAATTATGAAGGAACTTTAAAAATGTGACCTGATTAGTATACTAGGGAATAGAAGTTAGTTGAGGAAAAATGAAATGTTTGGTATGAAAAATTTGGTGTTGGTTAAGTGAGAATATTAGGTGAAATTCCTAGAATGCCCCTAAATTAAAAACGAAAGTGACCTCAGTTAATGATAATATGAAACCGAAGTTTGGTCCCTTTACACTTGTTATTGTTAAAGTTTACTCTACCTCAAATATAGAGAAGATATGGGTATGACGATATTATAATCAACCATCAAGCCTCAGGGTTTGACCAAATATGATCCGGGTCCTGGAAAGATACCTGTCCTCTTTCATACAGGAATACTTTTACAGAGAGTATAAGTCTCTCAGACCTTCCTCCTTTAGATCACATTCAGCACAACCTTCCTTTGTTTCCTACATGAGGCGTAACTAAAACTTGATTTTATGATTTTTATATGATCATAACCAAACCTTAACCTTATTTGAACATATAACCATGTGTGTCTTACAGGACCATCACTAATGAACTGCTGATAATATTACTCCCTAATTTGATCCCCTTAGAAAATTAGAAACTCATACCTTAGACTTGTTCTACAAATATTTGAAGTATGCTTCAAAGAAAGTAATAATTAAACTTGGAATTTTATTTCACGAACATAAAAGCAATTGTACAAGAGAGGTAGTGAATTGAGTTATATCTCAAACTCGGTGTGTGAAACTCGGTGTGTGTTGCAATGTGAGATTACATGGCTTTATATAGACAGTCGGCATTCCAACTGCTTTCTAATTCTGACATACACATTTACGTAACATAACTCTTAACTTTACACAAAGTCTAACAACTTACTTCAACCTATCTAACTAGCTTGTACTTTTTGTCTACTAGTATTTGCTAGAATTTATTACAAGATAACACCTTTGTACTTTTGCATTAAATACAAGATAACTCTTCAAAACTTTATACGTAGCACTTCTATTTTTGCACACTTCTACTTCTGCACGTATAAGACATATAAGACAAATGTACTTTTTTTAATGTACTTTTTTTAAAATTTTTGTTTTTTTTTTCAATTTTATTTATTTATTTTTATTTTTTTACAAACTTTTGCCAATGTCGGCAAAAGTTCCACCATACACGTTGCACCTTCATTTACACTCCTCTGCTTCAAATATTTAACCTGTCAGCACTTTGTCGGTGTCGACAAGCTTCCTTGTCTTCTTCCACTTTACTTTAAATCTTCAAAGGATACTGAGATCTGTCTCCGGATCTTCAATATCTTGCATAGATTTTTCTCTTTCCTCACAATTCTTACACCTGTGATTAGAGTACTCTGCCAAAAGATTACATATCTTTTTCTCTGTTTTTTCTGAGTTTTACATCCTATTATTTCTCAATCTGTCATACCATTGTACGCACAGTGGTTGATCATGCGAAGTCTTTCCAAATGCTGCGATTATTGATGTCATTTCACAATAATACACCCATTGCTTCTCCTTTTAATAGCTCTAGTCATTTCTTGAAATATAATATGATAATTTTGAGCTCTAATATTAGACATCTTGTTCTAAAATTCCTGGTCATCTTCAATATCTTCTTTTATCTCTGCTTCCGTCTCTATAGGCTTCTTTCTAGTTCCAAGTCGAATTAAACTTATCGGAGGATAAAACTTCTCTGGTGTGATTTCTGCAACTGTTGAATAAAACCTAATATATACGCTGTGTTGAGTTACAACTCCAACATATAGGTGAAGTTCCTGGGTAGGCTACAATTTTATTAAAGGCAAAATGAGAGGCATATTTGACATGTGGATCGGATATTTCCATGTTTCTAGTCTTGCTAACAAGGGTTTTGAAGTATAGGTATTTAGATTGAGTATCAAATGAATTACTTCTGGTGATTCTAGGGATTGAGGTTGAGGCTTCAACTATTTTTCCTTTTTCTTTTCTTCGGGCTTCCTCTTGCATTTGGGTTTTTATAATTTCATTAAAAGGGGTTATAGTTTGAAGAGTTTGGGCAGTAGGCCCACTAACATTTTCTTGGGTAGATGACCCATTCCTACTTTGAGTTTGGGTAGATGACTCAATTTGAGTGTATGACTCATTTAGAGGGCTTAATTCCATGTCAGTTTGTATCGCTGAGTCAGCAGTACTTACATTTCTTTTTCCATAGCCTTCCAACTTCTCTATTCTTCTGAAAAGAGTTTCAACTTGTTGGTTAAGATGAGCAATACTGCTTAAAAGACTATGTATAGATGAACTGCACTGACTGTTTAACAGACTAACATTCATTTTTAGAATGTTTAAATCGCTAATCTTTGTCTGGCATACATTACAAGTCTGATTAGAATTCATTTCTGAACTGGATCCTGCATTAGATTCCATCTGCTTATAAAATCTGCAATAAGATTATTCTTTCCTGGCACATATTCAATAATATAATCATAAAAATCCAAATCTTCTTGCCATTTAAATAACATTTTATTTGCTAATTTTTCTGTTTTTATTCCTTTATCAAGCCAAGATTTAACTTGTGTATTATCAGTCCTAATTATAAATTGTGAATTAACTATAAACAATTCAAATTTTTCTACTGCTTTTACTATTGCTAGTAATTCTTTCCAATTTGAATGATATTTCCATTGAGCTTCTAAGAATTTTCCACTTGCATATCTAGTTATAATTTCTTCTCCTTTTTCATTTTCATGATATAATGTTGCACCCCAATATTGATCTGATGCATCGGTATAAATTATCCATTTTACATCTTTTTGTAAGGGTATTGCTAATTTAGGTAATTTTTGACAAATTTTCTTCAATTTTTCAATTATTTTAATTGTTTCGTTATCCTATTTCCATTCTATCTTTTCTCCTGCTAATTTAGAAATTTTTGATGTTAATTTTGCCAAATCTGGAACATAATTTCTCACTTGATTAATTAATCCTAAAAAATGCTTGTAAATCTTTCTTATTTGTTATTTTACCAAATTCTAAAACTTTTTAACTTATGTGATCTTGTAATTCTATTCCTTTTGTAGTTATTATCTGACCTAAGAAAGGTATTTCTTGTTTTCTTAATATTGATTTTTTAGGTGATATATTCAAACCTTTTTCTTCTATTAAATCTACAAATTGATTTAGATGTTTTTTATCTTCTTCTGCATTATCTGAAAATATTAATATATCATCTATATATATTACAACAAAATCTCTTATAGGCAATAACAATTTGGATACAAATTCTTGAAATATACTGGTACTATTATGATATCCCATAGGTAATACATTTCATTCACACAAACCTTTATAAGTACTGAAAGCTGTATATTTTTTACTATCTTCTAGTTTTACTTGAAAAAATCCTGATTTACAATCAAATTTGCTGAATATTTTCTTTCCTCTTGTAAGATTAAACAATAATTCCATTTTAGGTATTGGGTATCTATTTCTAATAGCTATACTATTCAATTTCTTATAATTTATAACCATTCTACCTTTTCCTCTTCTTTCTTCACTAAGTTTTTTAACAATCACTGCTGGTGATGAGTATTCAGATCTACTTTTTCTTATTAAATTATATTTTTTCATTTCATTTATATGCATTACAAATTCTTCTTTATCCTCAGTTGTCCAAGGATAAGATTTACAATTTATTTCTTTACTATAATCTTTCAATTCTATTTTTGCCATTGGTTTAGATTTTTCCCAATGTATTAATGGATTTTCACTAAACTTTTCTAATATTCTTTGTTCTATAGATTTTTCTTCTCTTATTGTTAACGTTGCTAACATATGTTCTATTTTTATTGGTTCATTATTCTGTAAGAATTGCACTTCTTCTTTATGTTTTTTCTTTTGAAATTTTTCATTTTTCCTTTTATAAGGGCTTGTTATTCTTACTCCTATAGCTTGATGCTTACAAGGTGTTGTTAATACTAAAGATTTTTCTATAAAAGTAAAAGGGTAATATTTTTCTAAAAAGTCTAATCCTAAGATTATATCACATTGAGGTTCATTATATTGATGTAATTCTTGAATTTTTAATTCATAATTTCCTATCTGTACCATCACATTTTTTGCTTCTAATTCTATCATATGTATTTCTCTTCCTGCTGATTCCATTCTAATAATTCTATTTTTCTTTTTCCACATTTCTGGTGGTAAAACATTATATTTTGTTACTGTTAAATTTGATCTTGTATCTACTAAAGCATGATATTTTCTAGCTCTATATTTTTCATAATTAAATTTTATTAATACATAATATAATGGTCTTTCACTCATACTCTTGATAATACTTCTAATTTCTTTTTAAATATCTTCTTTTTTAATTTTTCTTCGTAAATATATTCTTTTATTCTCCATCTTATTGAAGGGTCTAAATTCTGTGTTTCTAATCTTTCTTGCTGATGTTTAACTTGTTTTTCAATTTGTCTTATCAATATTATTATATGACTTATTTCTACACTTGATAATGGTTTTCTTTTACTATAAATTCTTTCCCTCCTTATAATCTTTCCATCATTATGAATTTCTTCCCATCTGATTATATGTATTCTATGTCTATAAATTAGTCATTTACCTACCACCTACATTTAGAAAAAGATGTAGGAGGACCATGCATGTCGCATGATGATGTTCATGGTTCAGCGGAACAAAGCGACAAAAGGAGGTTTGTTGAAGGAAATAAAACGGTCAAGTTAATCGGCGAACTTTGCCAACGTTGGAGAATCAAAATCTTGATTACCTCACTCAAATCAGTTACTCTCTCTTGTACTTATTATAAGAACTAACTATTCTTATAAACCAATAAAAATATTTAAAGTCAATAAAATTGTGATATAAATAATTTCCAATACTGCTCTTACTAATTGCACTAAACTCTAATATCATATTAATTATCACTCTCACCAATTACGCTTATTAATTATGGGCATACATGAAAAGAAATAATTAATGCTCATTGAGAACAAGGAAATGTCTTATAAAAAGGATCAAATAAACTTACTAGTTGGTGCCTTATAATAAGACCAGAGGGAATACGTACAAAGTGATCTGTGCCATTTATAACCATCAATCACATTTTCTTGCGAGCCACACACCAATCACATTATTTATAAATGTTAGATACTAAGTAAAACATGGGGCCTGCACGCTCACATCTACCTGATGTTTAACGGAGTCAGGTTTCTCTCATAATCCATTTTCTCATAATCCCTTATAATATTTAAATAATGTCTTTTCAATCAATTTAAAATGTCACATCATCAAATTATACTCTTTGAATTTTTCTCTCATCTTCCTAATCAACGGCACAGATAGACTCATAAAAAAATAGATAATGAGAGAATCTCCTCCCATGTTTATCATTACCTCAACTTTGATTATCATGAAGTACCGTATTTTACCCGTATTTGAAAATATACAGAATTTTTTTCTCATTAGCAAAAAGATTAAAGAGTGCCACATCAATGTATTTTCTCTTCTCCCGCGTATGAAAGAGCTGAAACATCTATAAATAGATTCCTCGAAACACACACAATCGGGATATAAAGAAATCATATATTCGTACAAAAGAGAATCATCATCAGCGAGAAAGATCAAAGATACTAGTACTACGGATAATGGAGGTAACTCAAGTGCTGCACATGAATGGAGGCATTGGAGATGCAAGCTATGCAAACAATTCCTTAGTTCAGGTTTGATCATTCATTCATAATTATAAGTACCACTTTCAATTAATGATTTGCACCTTCTTTAATTTGCTGCTATGTACGTTCAGTCTTTAATACAGGATCTCATTCATAATGTAAATTATATTATGAACGGGTTCTTACATTAAGGGGCAATGTTTTAGAGACACTAGTGCAAAAAAGGGCTTTAAGACTGCCTCATTTGGAGCGGATAATCGACGCACCGGTCTTAAAGGTGTGACCGGTGGCAGTTTTGTAAATAAAAAGAACTTCTTAAACAATGAAGGGCTATAAGACCGCCTCATTTAGAGCGGATAAACGAAGCACCGGTCTTAATGGTGTGACCGGTGGCGAGTTTGTAAATAAAAAGAACTTCTTACACAATGAAGGACGCCTCATTAAGATAGGACTAATTATCGACCAGTCCTAAATATGTGACCGGTGGCATATTTGTAAATATAAAGAACTTCTTATTCTGATCAATTTTTCATAGATCTTATCCGGACTGTTAAAATAACAACCGGCCTTAAAAATGTTAATAAAAAAATTGAAATATCAAATACTTTTATGTAGAAATCTCATCAAGCGAGACTTATATTTTCTACACTCCAAAATAATACGAAAAATATAAATATAAAGGTATTAAAGTTTTAAGACCGAACTTATATAAAAGCCGGTCTTAAAACTTTGATTTTTAAGACCGAACTTAAAATTTGTCCAGGTACTAAAGTTTAAATAAAAAAGTAATAAATGTTAAGACCATAGTTACGGAATGGCCAGGTCTTAAAAGTTAGACTTTTAAGAACGGACCAAAAATTTGGCCGGTACTAAAGTTTGAATAAAAATTAATTAATTTTAAGACCAGGACATATATAGAGATCGGTCTTAAAGGTTATCTTTTAAGACCGTATATGTGTATTTGTAGGTCTTAAAAATGAAGCGCCAAACGTTAACTTCACGCGAAGCTTTTGTCACTCTCACATTGTCACTCTCATACTCTCACCGAAGAACCCCTGTTCACGTTGCGAAACCCTTCTGTTCCATTACCTCTCTTCCTCGCCCGCGTCTCGTTAGCCTCTGTTACTCCCTCATTTTCTCGGGCATTCCTCTCTTCGTCTTGAAAATGAACGGTGAAAACGATTCCACTCGTGTTCTTGAAACTCCGGATCTTGGTTTGGTAGGGAGGGTCGGACAAACGAACCCTCTTCATCTCACATTGAGCCTCCTCGGCGCCGCACGCCGTGGTAGAAGCGGCACACGAATGATGGAAGTATCCCTTAGTCGAATCTTGGGACGAAGATCGAGATTCATTTTGATGAAAATTTGCAACCTTTCGGTCCTAATAAAAGCACATATACTAGTTTTGTCGGCGCTCTAGTACGCAGCAAGGTTAGCATTTTGGTGATGAGTGGAAAAATGTGGACCAAAAACAATAAAGGATCCTATGTGGGACACTATCAAGCTTACATTCACCGTCCCCGAGTCCGAGAAGTTCAAAGACTCAACATTGTCTTATTGTCTTTGAGCGGTTCGGGAAGTTTAAGACCTTTACGGCTAACACTTATATTTTTGCCGAGGAGAAGCGACCATCAACCACAGGACAAGTACAAATTTATTGATGAACAAACTTGGCAACAATTTGTTCGAAGCGGACCACTCTGAAGCTCACGGTGAGTTATATTTAGTTTTGTTTGCACTTTTGTTTGCTTATTAACTTTGTGAGGATATGTGAATGTTATTGTGTTCATCTAATCCTGTTAGTTAAATGGTTTGGTGTGTGAATAGAAGTATACATTTCTTGCCTTTGTCCTGCATCAGAGGAGCATGTCCTAGTTCCATGCAAGTCTGATATGTAAAGCGTGTAATGGCCATGGTTAGACGTTCTTTGTTAGTTAGTTAGTTATTCTAATATGTGTAGGAACCATTTATGATGAATGAATGAATTGACCGAGTTGGCGGCATTTACGCAACTCCCTTTCCTTTGGTTTTCCCAATTTCTTCTACAATGCTACATCTTCCTTAAGTAAAATGTTGAAACTTGATGAAGTGAATTTGACTAATGTTTGACGTTCATATCAAGCGAAGTTCTCTAATTTACGTTAGTGACATGGTGGAATTCATAATTGATATATAGTTGTTTTCAATCCCGATTCACGAAAATAAGGGAAAAATATCGGGAGATTGGGAGAAAGAATGATTGCCCACACGGGGCTTCTCGCGCGGATATGAAAAGGCCGAAAAGATTTGATGGCGACCAAACGGAAGAGATTGGAAGATGAAGTTGAATCCAATCCTTCTACGGTAGTTGACCAGCCGCCATCTCCAATACGTCGTGAGGAGCTCTGGTTGTATATTCGGCAAAAGCCAGCGGCACCTACACGAGTGAAAAACTCGTGTAGTTCTTTGAGCAATTGTAAGTATTGATATTGTTATTTTTACTTACTAAACATGTTTCATCACTAAGCTTCTCGTTATACGTATCTTACGGGAAGATCTTAAAAAGAAGGAGGCGAGAGGATCTTTTGCGTCGGACGGGAGGAATGATGTTCGACCGCTGCGGCCAGAAAACCAGATCACGCGGGCGTGTAAGGGGGATTGGAGGACGGGTAGGCCTAAAGCAATACTTTGGTAAATCCAAACGCCACAGACAAAGTATGGTTACCCAGGAGGAGATGGATCAGACGCCCAAATTAAGTGAGGAATCGGCGGCGAAAGATGCTACATTGAGGATGTTTCAATCGAGATGAGCAAGATGAAGGAGGAGATGGAGAAAATGAAGTTCCTCCCGAGCTCTCGGCCGAGAGACCGGTGTGGATCCCTTGACACCTTGGTGAACCTATGCGGCGAGAGCACTAGAGGAGCTGCATTGTTGGACGATCGAGTCGAGCAACCTTGTCATCTGTATGTGGAGGATCGTGATGGTCATAGACAATTGGTTGCTAAAGGGACATCCACAACTTGGGATCAACTTGTACACCACGAACAAATGGGTGATGATGAAGTCGAGTGTCGGTTGAAGAGGTGATCTTTGATGCACTGTCCCTCTCCCAACCGATGAGTGAAGGTTGTGAGTGATGTCAAGGGAACCTTCATCTCTTGGCCGGTGAAGCTTGTAGATGTCTCTACTCCTCCTCAAGCTCCACCCCTCCTCAAGCTCCACCCTCCTCGAGTTCCATCCCCTACTGCTAACTTGACGGCCAAGGAAAAAATAAAAGATTTGGTAGCCAAAAAATGGTTTAAAGATAAATCGTGGCCTGTCAATGAAGTAGTAGGCCTCCTCATCCTCAACCGCTTTTAGTTGATAATGAAGATGTAGAGTCCATCTTGCTTCACGAGCTGAGGTTACTAGTGCATGTGTTCAACTATTTATGAAGTAAGTATCTTCTTCCTTGATTACATAATTGAAATGCACCGTTTAGACACACATATATACATATATACTAATTCCCTCATCGATGTCATTCTTGTAGGTGCATGCACGAGAAAGCGGTTCAAGAGGGCGGAATTTCGGATTTTGGATTCTTGTGCCCGGTGTATGCAAGCACAACACTACCTCTGGAATTGAGACAGAGTACATATCAAATAGGTTGTGTAAAGTGCAAAGAAAGGTGTACTTGTTTCCATGGCGGCTCGGGTATACATATATACTTGTGCGCAATTCACTTAATATAATTATGCTACATATATATATATCACCGAGTACTTTTCTGCTTTGTGAATTTTCAGCAACCACCGGCGGTTGGTCATCATGAACATGGAGTTGCATTATGTTATCTTCTTATGCTCCACTCACGGCGATCCATCGACTACGTTGCGGTGATGATCAACAAGTAAGAATGTCATTTTGATCGTCTTGTCTGAAATCTCTGTTGTGAATTTTCGGTGAACATTGCGATAAATTTCGATTTTGATGATAGTGCCATGAAGACCTTCCGTGTTGATGTAAAAAAAAGCGTGGTGCTCGGCTCACGGATCCTAAATGGCACAAAATTAAGGTTAGTACATAATTGGACATGACATAATTGCCTTCGAAGTTGGTCGATAAGCTATATATGCTCTTATATATATTTATTGTTATTTTTAGACCGTCGGCAACCGCAACGATCGAACTTATGTGGCCGTACGTCATGAAACACTTATATGATATTGTGACGAAGGAAACACTAAAGTCACTTTAAGGGTAAGATGTTATGGTGAATTCGATCATTGATGGCTTAATGTTACATATGAAATATGCACATAATATGTTAATTGCATTTCTGTCTTTGATGTTACAGAGGTTTGCTGTGAAGAGCCATTTGATGATGATGAAATCGAGCACATACGCGAGGTTTTTGTGAATATCTGTATAAACTAGTCTTAGAAAATCCAAGTCAAGACAATAATTAATGTCCTAAATTAATTCATTTGTAAATAATATATGATCTTTGTAGCAACAATAGTATACTGTACATATGTTTATTTTTTCGACTAGCTAATTAATTCATTTGTAAATATAGCAATGTAATTCAATAATAAATTTGTTTATTTTTCGAACAATTTGTGTGTGTCCATTTTGGGTTTCGAATGAATGGGATGGTGGATAAAGCTATTTAGTGCTTGAAATTTGAGGTACGGGCGGATGTTGAAAATGAGCCGAGATGAGTCTCTCGAAAAGTATTCGCGACTTTTAGGACCGTATTTTTTAAAAGTGCGGTCCTAAAGGTCTTCGTCCATTTTAAGACCGTATATTTAACAAATATCCGGTCCTAAAAGTCTTCGTCTAATTCTAAAAAATTTGGGTAGAGACTTTTAGGACCGTATATTTGTTAAAAGTACGGTCCTAAAGGTCTTTGTCCATTTTAAGACCGTATATTTAACAAATATCCGGTCCTAAAAGTCTTCGTCTAATTCTAAAAAATTTGGGTAGAGACTTTTAGGACCGTATATTTGTTAATAGTACGGTCCTAAAAGTATAGAAAATATACGGCTAAATTATTAGGACCGTTTATTTGTTAGTAGTCAGGTCTTAAAAGTCTTCATTTTATTTAATAGATTGCCGAAACCTTTAGGACCGTATATTTGTTAGTTGTCCGCTCCTAACTTTAAATTTTAAAATAAGGCTTAATTTTTAGGACCGAGGAATTTTATACGTCCGGTCCTAATATTCTTCATTTAAATAGAGTTGGTGACTCGATTTTTAGACATATCGTTAGGGTTCAAGGCAACCATGTTTACGGCGTTCTTCTCAAGTTTTGTGCTTCGTTGTTCTCGTTTCAACTTTTACGGATGTGAAGAACGTCATCGGTGTCCCTTTTCTTTTAGTTGGAAAAAGAAAGAAGATAACGAAAACGACACCGAAAATTTTCATCACATCCGGAAAAGTTGAGGGGAAGACAACGATGGTCCAAACTTGAGAATAGTCGTCACTCTGTTTGTTTTTATTCGAAAAAAGGTAAATAATGTTTTTTTGTTTTGTTTTGTATGGTCGCAAGCGTTAACTTTATTCTCGCAAATTTTTAAGATTGATCACCACGAATAGGACAATGTTTTGTTTGTTCTTGTTGTCGGAGAAAAAAGAACATAAAGTTAAAGACAAACAAGGAAGGCGATTGGGAAATAAAAATTTTATTTAATAATTTTTTTAAAAAAAACTTAAAAATTCTAATCCTCCCCATCGTTGTCGGAGGGGAGGGAATGGTCGGAGACGTCGTCATCAGAGGTATGGTACTCAACGTCATTGGCGTCGAGTACCGCTCGGGCCTTGTTGTTGACGGCGTGATAGACTGAAGCAGGTTGCCCAAGCTTCGGTCTATATGATCGGCGCGGGCTATCAGTGCTCCGGCATCTCGCCGAAGTTCGGTTTCGGAGGCAACGGAGGAGGATATGGAGGTGCCTCAGGATTTCGCCCAGAAGGAGGACCTCGTCGTGGTGGAGAAGCCATTACGGTGGAGGTTCTAGGAGGAGATGGAGATGAATGTTAAGAAAGTAACAACGGGTTTAAATAGAGAACCCATCCCGAAGAATGTGAAAGCCAGGAAACATTAACGAGGAGACGCATATTTGCTCGAATACGAGGAGACGCCTAGTTGGGAAGTTTATGTGGAAGCCGAAGAGACTACGAATTCATTTCAACAATGGGGAAGGGACTCTTGAAAAGAATGAACTTTCATTTCAACAATGAGTTTTAGGATAGGATATTTGATAAAAGGACGGTCTTAAAAGTAATTGAATTAAAAATTAGTTTTAGGACCAGGATACCAAGTAATATATCGGTCTTAAATGAGTTTTAGGACCGGATATTTGATAAAAGGACGGTCTTAAAAGTAATTGAATTAAAATTAGGACCGGATATAAGATAAAAGTCCGGTCTTAAAAGTTTGTATAAAAGTAATTTGACGAATTCATCATCGACGTTTATCTCTCCTGCCATCTGTCTTTATATACTCCACACTACCTCCTCTTTGTCCTTGTTAACTCCTCACTTCCTAGCTCTCTGCCCCAACTTCTCAAAATCCTCAAACCATGGTTAGATACAAGCAAGCGCTCGTAGGGGTGCATACACGCCTCGCTCTCGTGCCATGGCTAGATCATTATATGGTGCGCCTCCTCCGGCGACGGTGCGTCGTATTGTTTAGAAGACTCTCGGGTCGTTGGACCCATTGTTATTTCTTCGGATGATGAAGAGATTGCTCATGCCGCACCCCCTCGATCCTTCGCCGATCCTTTTCTTGCTGAGTTCAACCGTCATCTTGGCGGCCATGCGGATGTTCGTAATCCCCCTCTCCAACTGTTGGCCCCAGCGCGCCTACCTCGACCCCTCTCCGCTCTCCTGTAATGATCCATTCATATTGCGGGTGGAGAGAATAAGACAACAACTTGCCGATCTCCCGGGAAATTAATGCTCTTCACGCCGAAATCGCCGAGGTTGTTGATCGATTCTTGTGGATGATAATATTCAGCTTGTTTTTCATTTGTGTTTTTGTTGTTGTGTATATATTCGAAGTAATGTAAGAAACATTAAGAACAACTTTGTATGAATTTTTGGCTCTTCTCCAGTAATTCATTAAAGAAACTTATTCTCCAATTTTGCTTTATTTTTGTCCAAAAATATCATTTATTTTATTGATTTAATATACCAATCACGAAGGCCATTAAGGCCAGGACATTTTATTTTATAAGTAACGGATCTAAAGATCATTTGAATTTTAGGACCGGATGTTTTATAAACCTCCGGTCTTAAAATTAAAAATCTAATAAAATTTTAGGACCGGATAATTTTAATACTCCGGTCTTAAAATGTTAGTTGTATCTTTAGGACCGGGACATTTAATTAATAACCGGTATTAATAAAATCAAAAAGCTAAATAAGGTATCTTTGTCGCGCGGAAAAATTAAATTTCCCTCTCTCGAACTCTTGTCGCGTAGAAAGTGAATACTCGGGTTCCGACTCGAAATTTCCCTCTCGGCTTCGTGTTGCTTCGCGTACCTTTCTCGACAATCACTCTCTGGTTCCTTAGCTAAACGTCTATAGACGAAGCCGTAAGAGATGTTTCGGTTAAAACTTTATTACTTTCCGACTTATCGTTATTGGTTTTCATGGGTTTAACGAAATCGGTGTAATGTTGTTATGGGTATTCTCATTGTTAACGAATATTGTTTTTGAAGATTATATTTGCACTTTAGACCTACCCACCGACCAACAAGTGTTTTTAGGTTACTCTTCTTGTCTTGTATGCAACATCAACGTTCGTGAGCGGAGAAGTAAGACGACTCGGCAAACGCATATGCTACTGAGTTAGTCCACAAGACCTTCATCCCTGCATTTAATTTCCTCGTCTTGCATTTATTTTGGTTCTTCGATTCAACTGTGATGCATTTATGACCAAATGTAATTCTTAATTCGTCTAAATAATATATAGGAATTCTACTATGGATCACGAGTTGGATAGATGCTTTACGACGAGTATTGAATATCGAGAATGGGGTTAGGAATTTATAGAATTTGCTAAAAAAATGCCCATGATGATGGGGGAAGTATTATTGCCCTTGTGTAAAATGTTTGAATGAGTGTCGACTATGTCACGAAGTTATACGCACACATTTAATTTGTCACGGATTTTGTAAGACTTATACGGTATGGGTATGGCATGGTGAACAAGTGCCATCAAGTGGGAAACAACATGGGGAAGTGGCCTTTGATGATAATGACACGGATATGGATGATCGCATAGAGGACATTATCCGTGATGTAGGAGAAGAGGCTTTTGAGCGATCACATGCATATGGTAATATGTGCAGTGATGCGAGACACCGCTATACCGTGGGTGTAAAAATACCAATTGTTGAATTTGTATTGAAATTGGTAAGCTTGAAGGCACGTCATGGATGGAGCGACAAGAGTTTTTGAGAATTGCTTGAGGCTTTGAAGGACATGCTTCGGATGATAACGTGTTGCCGCATCGCTACTATGATGCTAAGAAGATACTTTGTCACTTGGGGATGGAGTACAAAAAGATCCATGCATGCTAGAATGATTGTGTATTATATAGAAAAGAGTTTGAAGAGAAGCGAGTTGTCAGATGTGTGAAACCCCACGGTACAAGTCGGATAAGGGGCTGCAAAAGTGTTGTGGTATCTTCCAATCATACCAAGGTTCAAGCGGTTGTTTGCGAATGAAAATGATGCAAAAAATCTGAGGTGGCATGCGAGATGAGAGGATTTCGGATGGACGGCTTCGACATCGGCCGATTCTTCTCAATGGAAGAAGATCGATCAATTATTTCCGAACTTCGGCGAAGAACCTAGGAACCTCGGGCTTGCCCTTAGCACGGATGGAATGAATCCCTATGGAAGCCTTAGCGGCATACATAGCTCATGGCCCGTAGTCCCGATTGTTTACAACTTATCTCCTATGTTATGCATGAAACGAAAGTACATCATGTTGTCTATGTTGATTTCGGGACCAAAACAACCGGAAATGACATAGATGTTTACCTAGAGCCCTTGATCGAATACTTGAAGGAGTTGTGGGAAGAAGGTGTCGATGTTTTTGACTCTTTCAAGAAGGAGGTCTTTAGAATGAGAGCCATGATATTTTGTACTATAAACGACTTCCCGACATATGGGAACTTGTCGAGTATAGTGTAAAAGGCCATAAAGCATGTCCGGTTTGTGAAGAAGGCACATGCTACCATCAACTTCAACATGGAAGAAAGACGGTGTATCTTGGACATAGGAGATTTCTTAGACGGGGCCACCCATATCGTCGATTAAAGAAGGCCTTTTTGGTGGCCAAGAGTATGAAGAAGCTCGGTGGCATTGGTAGGGGAGCAAGTGTATGAAAAGGTTAAAAATATCGAGTGTCATCTTCGGTAAGCATGGAAAGAGTAGAAAAGAAACAAATATATGGAAGAAGAGATCTGTATTCTTTGATCTTCCCTATTGGCGCAATCTTGATGTGAGACATTGTATTGATGTCATGCATGTGGAGAAGAACGTATGTGATAGTATTGTGGGCACGCTTCTCAACATACAAGGTAGTTCGAAGGATGGTGTGAAGGCAAGATTGGATTTGCAAGCAATGGGAATACGCGAAGACTTGCATCCAAGGCCATATGGGAAGAGAACTTATTGTCCCCGGCTTCTCATACTTTGTCTAAGGATGAGAAACGAAGCTTTGTGAGTGTTTACATGGCACAAAAGTTCCTCGGGTATTCTTCAAATTTTAAGAGGCTTGTCTCGATGAAGGACTTGAAATTAGTAGGCCAAAAGTCTCATGGCGTCATGTCTTGATGCAACGGCTACTCCCGGTAGCTATTCGAGGATCGCCGAATATGATCTTCGGGTCGTTTTGACTAGACTTTGTTTCTTCTTCAATGCGGTTTGTAGTAAAGTTTTCAAGATTGAAAAGTTGGATGAATTGGAGAATGAAGGATATCTTATCTTGTGCCACCTTGAAAAGCTTTTTGTTCCTTCATTTTTGACATCATGGTTCATCTCATTGTTCATCTAGTGAGGAGATAAAGTTGTGCGGCCCTATCCATTTACGCTGGATGTACCCTATTGAAAGATCTATGAAATTCCTAAAAGGGTATGTGAAGAACAGCGTCTGGCCAGAAGCATCAATTGTTCGAAATATGTTTCGAAGAGGCCATGGAATTTTGTCAAAATTATTTGTCCAAAGTAAGACATATTGGGCTTCCAAAACGTCGGCATCTTTGAAGGGGGTAGACGTGGGGCTTCGGTAAAGAGTGTGGATCGTGATGAATTGTCACAAGTCCACTTATACATCTTGAATAATGTTGATGAAGTTCAAGCCAGCATATCTGCACATAAAGAGGTTGTAAGGAAAGAGAACCATCGAATGACCGAACAAAGGTTGATTAGGGAGCATAACGAGAACTTTTGCACTGGTTCAAACAAAAGGTCGAGGGATCTGAATGTGTTTCTGAGACAATGAAATGGTTAGCACGTGGTCCTGAGTTTGATGTCATAAGTTGGAATTCGTATGTGATCAATGGTTATACATTTTACACGAAGTCCCTAGATGATAGGAGCACGGTCCAGAACAGTGGTGTTATGTTAGAGGTGAATCTATGCACTTCTCCGATTCGAAAGACAAGAGGCCTAAATTGGCGGTCATGCCATATTATGGGGTTATTGAAGAGATTTGGGAGGTGGACTATGTCAAAGTTAGATTTCCCATCTTCAAATGCAAGTGGGTTAATGTCAATAATGGTGTTCGGATCGATCGACTAGGATTAACTTTAGTCGATGTCAATAGTAGAAGTTTTGGAGATGAACCTTTTATTATGGCGGATCATGCAAAACAAGTGTTCTATATCACCGATCAAGAAAATAAAATGTGGTCTGTAGCTCTCCAAGGAAAGAGGGTCATTGATATTGATGAGGAAAGTCATTCAAATTATGGTGATCTTCCGAGAGTACTCCTTTACAAGGGGTCTACCGGACATGAGCGAAGAAGATGAAGCGGATAATGAACCCGGCATAAGAAATGATCATCAAGAAGGGATATGGGAGGATATCACTTTATAAAAGTGTCAATTCATAAGGTAATTAATATTCATATGCGGTATTCTTAGAAAACTTTAAGGTTTTAACAATTATTATATCTTTGTCTATGTTCTTAATTAAACAATGTCATCATTGAATATGAATTTGTTCTTGTTTTGTTTTTGTGGCGAGGATCCGTTTCAAAGGGGCATGTTATAAAGAGGATGCATGTTACGTTGTTGGGTGGGAATCAAATGAAGGCATGGTGAATAATATATTGGACTACATTTGTATGTTGAATTACGTCTTTGCATGTATTGTAACTCATTGCCTTTGTAATTAGTTATATGTTAGCTTATTTTATAAATTACTTTAGTTGTTTTAGACTTAATTAAGAGGCCATATAACTCATGGTGGATAATATTTGTATTCTTTTTCCCAATTCAATTTATTCATGTTCATAGCTTGTAGCTTAAAGTATATCGACTTTTATGTCTGTTTTGTATGGTGGATTTGTGTATATATATTGATCGGGAAGAACAAAACAGGGGAAAAATACGGGAAAATTTAGATTGCAAATAAAAATACGGTCTTAAATGTTCAAATATTAAGGCCGGATGTATATATAACACCGCTCTTAAAGGTGTTAAGCGGTCTTAAAAGTTGGTCTTTTAAGACAGGTCCATTGAAACAATCCGGTCTTGAAAGTCGAGTCTTTTAAGACAGGGTAATTATTCCTCCGGTCTTAGAGTCCGCTATCTTTAGGACCGGATTGATATTTGTCCGGTCTTAATATTTGGATCTTTTAAGAGCGGTCGACTTTTTTGTCACGGTCTTAAAGTTTGAGTTTTAGGACCGAACCAAAAATATTTGATTTATTTAGTACGACTTTTAAGACCAGAAGGTTTAAAATGTCCGGTCTTAAAGAAAATCTTTAAGACCGTGTAAAAGTCCGGTCTTAAAGGTCGACTTTTAATACCGCCTGGAACAAGACTGCTCGCGGGTCCGGTCCTAATGTACCTTTTTTGTCCGGTCTTAAAAGCCTTTTTTCCACTAGTGAGAACATAGAGTGAGTAAGGCATGCAGCATAATTCTGATAACTCTTTTATGGTGATATGGGGCAAACAACAAAAGTGTTGCGGAAACATGATATATAGAGCGTAACCGATTATATTAGAAAATCACTTAACTAGAAAACAAAGTTTCTAGACGTAATTTAATAATATAATAAGCCCTACTACTATATCTAATTGCAACTAATAAATAATAAATAAGACAAATATAGGAAAAATATCAGATCCTAAATTCACTCCAAATAATTAACAAGTGAAATACCACAAGAAAGGAAGATATACAAATGTCTTAAGAGACAATTGAGGGATGAGGTAGAAGGGAGGAGGGGGGCCTCTATCTATACTCAAATCAGCGCCCCCTCCCCTTACACTTTGGCGATGTGGGACTTTGCAACCCACAGCCAACAAATCTCCACCTTGGCAAAATCCCCACATTCTCAATTTCCTATTTACAAATTCTAATTGCAACTTCTATTCAAAATAAAATGTTCAACAATGTTGATCAAATCCAAACAATGTTGAAACTTAATAGAAGTCACCACTTTCGTCAGCATATCAGTAGGATTATCTTCTGTCTGTATCTTCTGTATTGCGACTCCTCCTTCTTCCAAAATTTCTCTTACAAAATGATATCGGACGTCAATGTGCTTCGTCCTTGCATGGTATACTTGATTCTTTGCTAACTGAATAGCACTTTGGCTATCACGAATACCGTGATGCTTTCTTGACCAATACCAAGCTCTCCAAGCAACCCCTCAAGCCAAATCGCCTCCTTTACACCTCTGTCATTGCCATGTACTACTCGCCTTTGTCGTAGACAAAGCTACCGATTGATTGTAAAGTAGACTTCCAACTAACCGGTGCATTTGCCGGAGTGAACACATAACCGTAGTTGATCTTCGTTTGTCCAAATCACCCGCAAAATCTCGAGTCACAATACCCAACTAGATGTTGATCTACATCCTGCTGAAAGACCAATCCAACATCTACAGTATTACGAAAATACCGTAGAATCCATTTCACAGCTTGCCAATGCTCTTCTCCGGGATCATGCATATACCTACTCACAACTCCAATAGCTTGTGAAATGTCTGGTCTCGTACAAACCATAGCATACATCAAGCTACCAACAGCGTTTGCATATGGCACTCTAGACATATATGCTCGTTCGTCTTCATCCTTCGGCGACATATCGGCACTAAGCTTAAAATGCGGGGCAAGTGGAATGCTAACCGACCTCGTTTCTTCATTCATACCAAAACGATGTAGCACCTTCTTCAAATACTCCTTTTGAGATAAAAAGAGCTTCTTCGATATCTCTTGTTATCTCCATGCCAAGTATTTTCCTTGCCTCGCCTAAGTCCTTCATCTCAAACTCCTCCTTTAGTTGACCCTTAGCTTCTCAATCTCTGCTTGATTTCTTGAAGCAATCAACATATCATCAACATACAAAAGAAGATATATAAAGGATCCATCTTCAAGCTTCCGCAAATACACACAATGATCGTATTTTCTTCTCCTGTACTTATGCCGCAACATAAACTTGTCAAATCGTTTATACCATTGCCTCGAAGACTGCTTCAATCCGTATAAAGATCTTTCAAGTTTACATACCATATTCTCCTTTCCAGCAACTCTGAATCCTTCTGGCTGAGTCATGTAGATTTCCTCCTCCAAGTCTCCATTTAAAAATGCAGTTTTTACATCCATCTGAACTAGTTCCAAATCCAACTGTGCTACCACTACTACAAAAATTGGATATTACTACCCTAAAAAACGTCCTTATTTAGAAACAAGACGTCCAAAATGAAGGCGGTGGCATTCTTGTAATTATATTTAAGGAAGTTGAGCCTTCAGAGTCCTAAATAAGACATCAGGACTCCTTAAATTGATTTTGGTGTCCCGAAATTTTTCAGACGTCTAAAATTGTTTCGCGCCATAAAAAATATGAGAAATATTTGTTTGGCGCCATGGGATTTAATTTTTTTTCAATAAAATTCATTTATGGAGACCTACATAACTTTCAGGACGTCTTTAATGAGACAATATACATCGCACCATGAATTTTTTGTTTGGCGCCGAGGACTTTTTTAAATAGAAATTAGGAAATTTAATAATATTGGCGACCTAAATCTTAATCAGGTCGTCAATATTTTAATAATGGCGACCTGAATTAGTATCGAGTAAATCCATATAAATGAATATCATGGCGACGAATAAGAATCGTCGTCAATATTTTAATATTGGCGACCTGATTCGGATTCGGGTCACCAATATTAAAAAAGTGGCGACCTGAGTCTCATTCAGGTCGCCATTATTAAAATATTGACGACCTGAATGTATTTCAGAACGCCACAAGTGGAATATAGGCGTCCTGAAATATGATTCAGGTCGCTTATATTCATTTTTTTAGGTTAATATACACGCGCCTCTTCATTTTCCCTCACACACTCATACTCCGACACAGCGCGAAATCCTCTCATACTCACTCGTTTTCTCTTCTCTAAGTCCGTCCCTTTCGCCTAAAATGCCTCTCGTCGTCGTCTCTTCCCTCTCCGTCGTCGTCTACTCCGTCGTCTCCTCCGTCTCCGCCGTCGTCTCCTCCGTCTCCGCCGTCGTCTCCTCCGTCTCCGCCGTCGTCACTGATCACACAGTTCTCTCTCGCTCACTCCGCCTTTTTCGCAGATCGAAGAGACCCACCGCCAAACCCAAGTAAGCTTGTTCGTAATAACCCATTTTAATCGTTAATGCTTCTTGCTTATGGACTGGATTTTTGCTTCTGATTAGGATTCCTGCCTCTCACTCGCTCACCCGCCTCCTTCCCGATCGAAACCCGCGAAACCAAGTAAGCTTGTTCATTCTTCTTATTCTTTGATTCCAAAACCCATTTAATTGGTAATGTACTTCTTGCTAGTTGGTGATGTTTTGTCTTAGTTTCCTTAATTGTGAAGTGCATATCAATCATTATTATTAGTGGATTCCTTTCGATCGTTGGATTTCTGAGAACGTACATAATATTGTAAATGAAAAGTTAAGTATTTTAGTATCTATCTTTCCTTGATTGCATTTTTTATATTTTAACTGTGGAATGCGTATTGTGCTCACAGAGTTAGCTAGATTGGATATTAATTACAATATATTAAAGAATTAATGAGATGGGGTCTCTCCTATGATAGATTCTAAGACCTAATCCAAAGTGTATTTGCAAAATTTACCAAGTCAAAGTCTATCTTTGACATTTCTTAATCATATACACCACATGAAGACCTCATCTTACAAACATCGAGACTAACCTTACAAACATCAAGATATGTGGGTTATAAGGTTCATATAAACATTTACACACACACAATTTTAAAAGGGTTTTTAGATTTTATATCTGACAAGACGTAAAAATAATACTACTAAATAAACAGAGAAGAATGCATGAATATATATTTCTATATGGATGATAAACATGTAATGCTTTGACCAACAGAGAACAATTTGACCGTCATTTATCTTCAAGTTTCCTGCAATCTCTCGATGGTTTCTTTCGGATCTTCTCGTTTTTTGGGGCTTCCTTTGGGAGCTCCATCTTGAGATATTATTTCTTCGTGATATTGTTCGAATTGCTTTAGTTAGTAAGTTTTGTTGAATTAAGCTGAAATTGACTGTTATTGAAATTTTGGGATGTCTTACTTTTAAGGGGAAATGCTGCCGAAATTTACTTAAAAGAAAACATGTCGTTCTTGAAATTGACATGAACTTATCTGTTGTTGGAAATGTCGTAGGTGGTAATAAAATGGGTCATAGTTGGATGAATGCATTGAGAACTAGTGAAGAATATGAGAATGGGGTGGAAGAGTTTATTGAATTTGCTAGAAGGAATGTGGCCACAAAAATGGGATGTATTATTGTCCATGTGTTAATTATTTAAATGGGAGTCGAAGGGTTATTGTCGATATAAGGGACCACCTACTTTGTGATGGAATACACCTTCGATACACAACGTGGATATGGCATGGTGAGGAAGTAAGTGCAAGGCCCCATGCAAATGAAGTTGAGGTAGATGATGATGATGGAATGGAGAAAATGATTAATGATGTTGAGGCGAATCTTTTGCACAATCGGGTGAATATGAAAGCGTGCGGAGTGATGCGAGACACCTTTGTTCCCTGGGTGTACTAAGTATACACGGTTGGATCGCGACCTTACATTTGGTCAACTTAAAGGCAACTTCTGGGTGACCGATGCGATTTCACGTCGCCGCTTGAATTGTTGTGTGATATGTTGCCGCTGATAATGTACTTCCAAATCGTATGTATGAGGCCAAGAAAATCTTGTCTACGATGGGTATGGAGTATAAAAAGATACACAGTTGCCTCTAATGATCGCATATTGTAGCGAAACGAGTACGAAGGCCTCGTAATTGTCCGAAGTGTAAAACTTCACGATACAAAGTGAAGAAAGTTAGTGTTTCGAGAGAGCAGACAACAAAAAGGCAACCTTTGAAGGCATTGTGGTATCTTCCAATAATTCCACGGTTTAAGCGTCTCGTTTACTAGTGAAGCAACGGCGAAGAAGTTGAGATGGCATTCGATGAGAGAATATCCGATGGAAAATATCTTCTAGCACCCTAACGACTCTCCGCAATGGAAGAAAATAGACGAAATGTTCCCTCAATTTGGCAATGAGCCAAGAAACCTTCTACTGGGCTTTGTATAGATGGCTTCAATCCGTATCGAACTCTTAGCAAGCACCCATAGTGCATGGCCTGGTTCTCCTTGTAATATACAACTTACCTCCTCGGCTATGTATGAAACGCAAGTATGTGATGCTTTCTATGATGATTTCGGACCAAAACAACCCAGAACAATATCGATGTGTACTTGGCGCCTTTGGTTGAGGATTTGAAGAAGTTGTGGGAGGAAGGCGCAGATGTGTTTGATGCATATAAGAAGGAGCACTTCAAGTTGCATGCAATGATTTTTACCATGATAAACGACTTTCCTGCATACGGAAATTTGTCAGGGTACAGTGTGAAGGGGCATAAAGCATGTCCAATATGTGAAGCAGACACAACCTTCCATCAACTAAAGCACGAAAAAAAAAACGGTCTACCTCGGCCACAGGAGGTTTCTTCATCGGTTCCACCCATATCGTAAGTTAAGAAAGCGTTTTTTAACGGCTTACCTGAGCAGAATACGGCTCCAAAGGCGTTAACCTGGAGAGGACGTTTATAGTCGGGTGAAACATATCAATGTCATATTGGTAAGCAAGCAAAGGAAGGCGAGTGAGAAGAATATATGGAAGAAGAGATCAATTTTCTTTGATCTTCCATATTGGCGTAGTCTTGATGTGAGACACAGTCTTGATGTGATGCATGTGGAGAAAACGTTTGTGATAGCCTTGTCGTACTCTTTTGCACATACACGGGAAGACTAAGGATGGAATTAGTGCGAGACTAGATCCGGTTGACATGGGAATAAGAGAAAGGTTACATCCACGAGTAATGGAAGATGGTAAGAGGGCATACATGGAGCAAAGAACTCATACACTATCAAAAGCGGAGAAGAAAAGTTTGTGTGGATGTCTATATGACATTAAGGTGCCACAAGGATATTCTTCTAATTTGAGAAAGTGTGTCTCAATGAACGATTTGAAGTTAATGGGAATGAAGTCCCATGATTATCATGTGTTGATGCAACAACTACTACCAATAGCTATAAGAGGCATTATGAAAGATGAAGTTCGATCCACTATAAAAAGATTGAGTATTTTCTTCAATGCTATCTGCAACAAAGTCATTGACATTGAAAAGTTGGATGAATTGGAGAATGAAGGTTATATTATTTTGTCCCAACTAGAGATGCATTTCCCTCCTGCCTTTTTTTTGATATCATGGTGCACTTGATAGTGCACTTGGTAGGAGGAGGTAAGACTGTGCGGTCTGGGCTTACCTAAGGTGGATGTACCCTTCGAGCGATACATGAAGATCTTAAAAGGGTATTCTAAAACCCTTATCGGCCGGAAGCCTCAATAGTTGAGAGATATGTAGTTGAAGAGGCTATGGAGTTCTGCAAAGATTATCTATCAGGGCCGACGATACAATCTCAGCATGACGAGGGGATAAGCGAGGGAACTCGAGGAATCAAACTGAAGAATAAGCCTCGTGGAGTTTGATAAGCTAATTGCTCGCCGTGACAGTCAGAAAAAGAGGCTGTATGTGGAGTTTGATGAAAATATGAATCTAGTTGGCAGAGAGGAAGACAACTTCATTAGCTATTTAGGCTTTCTGGCTCGAAGCAAAGTGCGTATTGTTTACTCAGCTTGGAAGTTCGTTCCTGATAAGACGAAGGATTTGATTTGGACACATATTTTGGTATCTCACTTTCGATATATCTGCATTTGTATCTTTAGTCTTATTACTTGATTTCTGTCATATCTTCTCTTTCACCTTGCAACAAACATTTGATGTCCCTAACACTAAGGCCATGAAGAAGCATTGGATGGGCGAAGTTCGTCTCCGTTGGAAAGATTTTAAGAACAAGCCGACAAAAAGTATATTCGCGGGCCAAAGAGGGACCAGATCCATGTATGACCTATGATTTCATTTCTCCGTGAGGACTGGAGGGAGTTTGTGGCGTCCCTAAGAGAATCCTGAATTTCGGTAAAATTCTGTCATATCTTATCTTTAATTTGAATCTACTTGAATTGCATACGATCAGTTTTGTTTGTTTTCGTGTCACAGAAACAAGCCAAGACAATAGAGAGAGGCAAGCTAAAAATAAGTATCCGCATTGCTTGTCTAGAGGTGGCTACGTAAAGCCGGAATGAAAGATGATGGAGGAAGAGCTGCGTGAATGAAGGAAGCTTCCCAATCCGATCCTTCCACTCGCTATCCGGGCCCCCTAGCGTCCTCCTCGTCACAAAAATGGAAAGTCACGCGAGGATGAAGGATGACAAATACATCAACGAAGATGTTGTCATGCGGTTGCCTCAAAGATCGTAAGTAGTTGAATTAGAAGTATTAAATAGCCTCGGCTGTTTCATACTATATAAGAGTTTAGTTATTATTTATGAAATATCTTATGGTACAGATTCACTTGAGCGACAGAGTAGCCAAGGCTCATTCACGCTAGGGTACACGGCAGGACATTTTGTCGACGGTGACTGGGAAGCCGGATTACCCCGATGCTGTTCGAGGGGAGACGAGGGAGTGAGTGTCGCAAAATTTTTCTGACGACGTTCACGTTTGTATGACGCAGAGCCAGCAGGAGCTTGAAGCCGATTCGAGCAAACCTTATGAAAGATGTTATGACACAACTACGGGGTGAAATGCAAGCTATGGTACAACAGCAACGTACAACCGACGAATCCCAGAATATCCCAAAGAAGAAGATAGTTTTCACCTCCAGAGGTACATATTAGCGGACCTTCTCCCCTCCAGAGGTAGTTATTGGTGGACCGCCTCACACTCCACATGTGGAGGTATAGCTTGCACTCTATATTTGGATGACCACACAAGGGCGGATTGTTGCCGATGGTCTTGTTTACCTAGCACAAGACAAACACCACGGCAAGCAAATTCCGGAAAACCAACGTCGGGTAGTGTGGACGAGTGTGCGAGAGGGGGAAGAAGAGACGGCCGTCTCGATTGATGATGAGGAGGTTAGCACACCAGGCGCTGCCATCACATGGTTCATCCTTTGGCCGGCTCATCTTATTGAGATGCGGACGACACCTGCGGTGGTAGGAAATACATTACTGATTGAGTGTGAGTTGTTTCCCGATTGATTTTCATTGCCCATTCACTCATAATATGTTTTTTTATGTTTTCATAGGATGAACAAGCTGCGGGCTTATTTCCGTATGTAACATCCCAACTTCACAAGCAGTATAATTTTTTTTTATCAAACATCATTTCAAAATGATCAGAGTAGTGCACCGGAGCGATTGAGTAACTGATATATATATTAAAATACCCATGGTAAGATGTCTTTGTTGTTTAAACAGCCAGTACAAGAGTGTTTCAAAAGTATACCGTAAAGGAGTCTCACCCGCTACTTCCTAGGCGTGCCGCTTTGTCCTTCTCCTCGATCCTCCCGAACCTCGACGCTATTGTTAAGTTTCGAGATCCAATTCTACCACATTGGATCTCAGTACTCGGTTAACCTCATGAGTTACATACATCATATATGTACAAATGTACATTCATAGACTCTTGGCAACATTTACTATGGTTCGACATAGGATATACATAACAGATATGTATAACCATAACAATACAACGGATGATAGACAATAGTGCCAATCGGATGATGGACAATCAAGACAGTTCTGATGATAGACAATAAGACAATCGGATGATAGACTGGATATGCATAATCGGATGATAGACAACAAGACAATCTCCGATGATAGACAACAAGATAATCGAGTACGAGATAATAGTACGATCTGATGTACTGCAATAGTACGGTCGGATACACGGACAATAGTACGGTCGGATGTACGAGATAATAGTACAATCCAGTGAAAAGCTGAGGCATGACAGTACAATAGGCATGACATAACAACAAAGCATAATCGTAAAGTAATGCATAAACATACACATATGCATACAAACATCATGAGTTAAGGTTACCAAGACGCGAACGTGCCTTCGTTGACGGATTACGGTATTTCTAGCACGTTTACGGAAAACCGTACTTTACGGAAAATCGTGAAACAAAGCGGCACGTCGGGCAGCGTAACGGCAGCAGAATCAACGTTTCAGATATCCTATGAGAATAATGTCACTTCCATTAGTAATTTGACATTATAACTGGCATTTTAGGTAAAAATTACCATTTTGCCCCTATACCCCTAATCGGCGGAATTTCGCGCACTTCTGCTACTTTACAAATTTTTCTTCCCGAAGTTTCGCCAGAACTTCGACGCATTTATGATTCTTGAAAATAAAGACTAAAATAGCCCTCCCATATGATACCCAATCATACAAAATAAAGACTATTCTAGCCTTACCAACTATTAAACTAAAGACTAAAAACTAAAGACCGAAAGACTTACCCGTTGAAGACTTCGGCAGAGCTTCCGCCAGAGCTTCTCTCTCTACTTTCTCTCTCAAGGATTTCGGCCAAGAGGAGAGGATTTTGGTGTGAAGATTTCAAGACCCCCTCATGCCTTTATATAGGAAAAGATTGGGCCATTTGTGCAATTTTCAAAATCAACTTTGGGCCTAAAGTTGTAATTTCCTCTTTAGCATTTTGAAGACTTCTTCAACAAGTCTTTCTCTCTCCCTTGGTCGACATGTTTGGATGAGATGGCAGCCCAAGATTGGTCAAAGAATGATGACTCATTTTGCTTTATGGCCTTGCCTAACCGTTTTCCTCGATCGGCACTCCGATTTGCGTGATTTCGAGAAATCTCAAAATTCTGGATTTAAACTTTGAAGACAAGTTCTCACTTACTAGAAATGTCCAAGTTAACCTATATTTTGGTTCCATACAGGGCATTCCGTGTTAGAGTTGAAGTTTCTCGAAAACGTGTCCGTCGCGTCCGGTTTCGTAACGCATTTCGAAATTATCAACTTCTTCGAAAAATTCACTGATTCCAAATATGTCAAAATAAATTCAAACTCATGCCTAGATGTTGAGTTAGAATTTATTTTCTTATATCCAAAAAGAATTAACTTCCGGAAGAGTTTAACGGAAGATAAAAACCCACTGATCATTATTTTTCCCTGACTTTGGAAACCCCATTCCTGGATCTCTAGATAGGATCCGTTTCCTATTTCCTATTTCACTATTCACAACTTTTTACTTTAATTAATTATAATATATAATATTATGCAACTTGCAACAAAAATCTTCATTTCCTTTTTCATTTTTTTTTTTTTTTTATTTTCTGCCCAATTTTTCGTTTTTTTTATATAATTATTTTTGATTTAATTATTTAATTAATTATTTAATTAATTAAATAATTATTTTTACATAATTTTTATAGAATTTTCCCATTGGTCCATTCTTGCATTTAGGCTCAAAAATACCTAAACTCAACTATTTTTCTCCAAAATTTCCAATTAATTAGTAAATATATTTTTACTAATTTCAAACCATTTTCCACTAATTTTTGAGCTTTACAAAATTATTTCATAATTTTCTTTGCTCAGCTTAAGTAATTAGCTCAATATTACTTAATTACTTTATTATCACTTGTTGATAATTTTCTTAATTAAGACACTCCTTTATCTTCAAACTTTTGCCTTAACATTAGAATTTCCATGCCTCATGCATTATTTTATAATTTACAAGGGTATTTTCCATAATTTTTCTAAGTCATTTATGTCCCTTAGGGGCATTTTCGTCATTTTGGCACTTTGGCCCTTAAATTCCCTAATTCAAATTTTAGGGTATTACATTTCTCCCTCGTTAAACAAAATTTCGTCCTCGAAATTTGTATTCTACCCACTAAACTTTGTACTATCCTCGATCTCGGACTATACGCGTCTGATCTTCGCTTTATTTGTCACCGCTCCTCCTGGTGATCGAGAATTCGCTTTGGTTTGACCATAAAGATCTTGTCATATTGTACTTTGATATATAGTGTCTCTCGAGGCGCCCATACACCGCGGTCAACACCACAAATACCAAAATGTCTCCATGGCGCCCATACACCATGACAACACAAGATATCATACATGTCACCATGGTGCCCATACACCATAGCAACACAAGATACCTCCTACTCAATGACACGATCACTAGTCGAATTACTAAGAAACGTAGAAAACGTTAAGGAGGTTTGGTAAAGATTATCTAAAATCCGATGAGCCGAGGTTCGATCCCGGGACCCTGTGGGTTAACGATCTCGAAATCGAGTTCTCCGCATCTCCTGATCTCGTTCGTTCCGGTTGGTTCGAACTTGGTTGTGCTCGAGTTCAAGTATCGCTCTTACTTGAGGTTGTCTACCTCGTCCCCTACCTCGCCTCTACCTTGGCCTCTACCTCGGCCTCTGGGAGCTCCGGCTCCTCTTACATTCGCCATGTCGCGTTCTTTTTCCTTTATTAAGGGAAAACACTAGTTATACTCGGAGTACAACGATGATCATATCATAAATTCCTATCGCACTTCAAACCACTGAGCCAGGTTTCGATCCTTTCCTTCGTTGGATTCTCGTTGGTTTTCTATATTCGAAAATGGGTACAGAAGTACGTCTCGGAAGTTCTACATGAGTCAAATACTGCATGTACTTATCTTTGTTGATCTCGGAGTTTCCTCCGGCGTGGCCCAGCTCCGCATATGAGCTTTGTGCTAGGAAAGAATCACCGTCCAGCACAAACTGGCGGTTATCAGAGTGATGCACCGACCAAGGGTGGTACACCGGTTCAAGATGGTATACCGGCTCAGAATGGTATACCGAAGTAAGGTAGTACACCGACCTCCAGCTATATCGGTACTCATTTTCAAAATATGCTCCAAGTTTAAAGGCATTTTGAACATAACTCCGTTATCCGAACAGATGGCCAGTGTAAGTGTCTACCATGGGGGCCTCACCGAGTTCACGGCGACTGATTGGCACACCCACGTAGACTAGCCTTGCCTTCGGCACCAAACTGTCCGTAATAACATAGCTAAATTCATGCCAGGACTACTGCTCTGATACCAAAATTGTAACATCCCAACTTCACAAGCAGTATAATTTTTTTTTATCAAACATCATTTCAAAATGATCAGAGTAGTGCACCGGAGCGATTGAGTAACTGATATATATATTAAAATACCCATGGTAGCATGTCTTCTTTGTTTAAACAACAGTACAAGAGTGTTTCAAAAGTATAATGTAAAGGAGTCTTCAGTCGCTACTCCTAAGCGTGCTGCTTGTCTCTCTCCTCGGTCCTCGGTCCTCCCGAACTCCGACGCTAGTTAAGAGCCGAGATCCAATTTACCATTGATCTCGTGTAACTGAGTAACCTCATGATTACATACATCATATATGTACAATGACATTCATAGACTCTTGGCAACATTTACTATGGTCGACATAGGATATACATAACAGATATGTATAACCATAACAATACAATGGATGATAGACAATAGTACAATCGGATGATGGACAACAAGACAATCGGATGATGTAACAACAAGCATAATCGGACGATAGACAACGGTATAATCGGATGATAGACAACAATATTAATCGGATGATAGACAACATGTACAATCGAGTACGTACAATAGTACGGTCGGATGTACGACAATAGTACGATCGGATGTACGGACAATAAGTATGGATCGGATGTAGACAATAGTACAATCGGATGTACGGATAATAGTACAATCGGAGTACGAGGCATGACGTACAATAGGCATGACATAACAAGATACAATCGAGTACGGACAACATACACATATGCATACAATAAACATCGAGTTAAGGTTACGACGCGAACGTACCTTCGTTGACGGATTACGGTATTTCTAGCACGTTTACGGAAAAGCGTACTTTACGGAAAATCGTGAAACAATGCAGACGTCGGGCAACGTAACGGCAGCAGAATCAACGTTTCAGATATCCTATGAGAATAATGTCACTTCCATTAGTAATTTGACATTATAACTGGCATTTTAGGTAAAAATTACCATTTTGCCCCTATACCCCTAATCGGCGGAATTTCGCCAGCACTTCGTTACTCTTACAAATTTTCTTCCCGAAGTTTCGCCAGAACTTCGACGCATTTATGATTCTTGAAAATAAAGACTAAAATAGCCCTCCCATATGATACCCAATCATACAAAATAAAGACTATTCTAGCCTTACCAACTATTAAACTAAAGACTAAAAACTAAAGACCGAAAGACTTACCCGTTGAAGACTTCGGCAGAGCTTCCGCCTGAGCTTCTCTCTCTACTTTCTCTCTCAAGGATTTCGGCCAAGAGGAGAGGATTGGTGTGAAGATTTCAAGACCCCCTCATGCCTTTATATAGGAAAAGATTGGGCCATTTGTGCAATTTTCAAAAATCAACTTTGTGCCCAAAGTTGTAATTTCCTCTTTAGCATTTTGAAGACTTCTTCAACAAGTCTTTCTCTCTCCCTTGGTCGACATGTTTGGATGAGATGGCAGCCCAAGATTGGTCAAAGAATGATGACTCATTTTGCTTTATGGCCCGGTCTAACCGTTTTCCTTGATCGGTACCCGATTTGCGTGATTTCGGAGAAATCTCAAAATTCTGGATTTAAAACTTTGAAGACAAGTTCTCACTTACTAGAAATGTCCAAGTTAACCTATATTTTGGTTCCATACAGGGCATTCCGTGTTCATTAGTTTCTCGAAAACGTGTCCGGCCGCGTCGGTTTCGAACGCATTTCGAAATTATCAACTTCTTCTAAAAATTCACCGATTCCAAATATGTCAAAATAAATTCAAACTCATGCCTAGATGTTGAGTTAGAATTTATTTTCCTTATATCCAAAATATGCCTATATGCATTTTTCCCTATTTTGTTTTATTAGGAAAATGCACAAACGGCCTCTAATTAACTTCCGAAGAGTTTAACGGAAGATAAAAACCCACGATCATTATTTTTCCCCGACTTTGGAAACCCCATTCCTGGATCTCTAGATAGGATCCGTTTCCTATTTCCTATTTCACTATTCACAACTTTTTACTTTAATTAATTATAATATATAATATTATGCAACTTGCAACAAAAATCTTCATTTCCTTTTTCATTTTTTTTTATATAATTATTTTTGATTTAATTATTTAATTAATTATTTAATTAATTAAATAATTATTTTTACATAATTTTTATAGAATTTTCCCATTGGTCCATTCTTGCATTTAGGCTCAAAATACCTAAACTCAACTATTTTTCTCCAAAATTTCCAATTAATTAGTAAATATATTTTTACTAATTTCAAACCATTTTCCACTAATTTTTGAGCTTTACAAAATTATTTCATAATTTTCTTTGCTCGAGCTTAAGTAATTAGCTCAATATTACTTAATTACTTTATTATCACTTGTTGATAATTTTCTTAATTAAGACACTCCTTTATCTTCAAACTTTTGCCTTAACATTAGAATTTCCATGCCTCATGCATTATTTTATAATTTACAAGGGTATTTTCCATAATTTTTCTAAGTCATTTATGTCCCTTAGGGGCATTTTCGTCATTTTGGCACTTTGGCCCTTAAATTCCCTAATTCAAATTTCGGGGTATTACACCGTACTTAGCACAGCTGCGAGAGATGTACAAGGACATCGGCCTCATAAGCTTGCAGATGCCTCCGGGCATTGTCGGTGCAGAAAAGACATATCCGATAACATTTGACAAGAAAGATTTGAGGGAGTTTTGACAATGGATTGTTTAGATATACAGTTTCTTCAACTTGCAATCCTGTAAGTTTGTTTAACCCTTTAATTATGTTAGTACTCTTTTTTTTTGTTTAATATTTTCAATAACATTTATCATTTCATTTCATAGTGTCTGCGCCGTGAATTATGCGCCGCACACCGCGAGCGCAGTTCGTATGGATACTTATGTCTGGATGCACGGCTTCGGCTCGCGATAGTTACCCAGAGAGGTCAATTTATGTTGGTCTAACAATGGGCGACGTAGTATCGGATTGTTATCTAGCGCCAATACATGAAAGGTGCGTACTGTGTGTTGTTTGTCCTCGCAAGAACTCTTGTTATTGGTTCGATTCAGTAGATGACAATCCTACCGAGGATATCAAAAACATGTTTGCCGAGTAAGTAAATTTTTGTCTGAATCATCGATTCTTCTTTTAAATGAATGGTTTAACATGTCTGTTAATTTCCATTTTAATGATAGTGGCCTCAAGACGTATAGAGAGCTTATCAATGCAAAAGAGCAGGGTGGACCGAAGTGGTTTAAACCGACGGTGAGTAGTTTCAATTCAAGTTATTTCATTGACACAGTAGCTTTAGATATGCCTTTATTCATTTTTAACAATTTGCCTTTGATTTATAGTGCCATCAACAACCAGGGAGCACCGAGTGCGGATATTACGATATATATTGTGTTTATGTATTGTGTTAGTGTGATTCTTGTGTTGCTTGGTGGTTTCTGGCTGATGCAAAAAACTTGGTAGATATCTCATAGTTTGTGTCTTTTTCCAAGTTTACTATATTATTTTACTTCAGATTTTACTACACTGATATGTTCCAAAACTTGGTAGCTGGATATCTCCTATCTCATTGTTACAAGTCAGGCACGTTTGTTGTTAATAATTCTTTTGAGGAAAAATTAAAATGTAGTTTATATTTAAAAAAATTTCAACAAAGGCGACTGATTTTGAAATCAGTCGCCTTTGTTATCATAAGGCGACACTGAATCGAAGATCGGGTTGCCTTATGAACTCATTAAGGCGACTGAAATTATAATCAAGTCGCCTTAATTGAAAACAATAAGACGGCTGATTGGATATGAGGTCGCCTTTAAGGCGAACTCAATATTTATCAGGTCGCCTTAAAGCGACTGATTTGAAAGTCGTTGCCTTATTAACCTTAATAAGGCGACTCGATCTTAAATCGAGTCGCCTTATTAAAGCCTGATCTTAAATAAGGCGACGATCTTAAATCAGTCGCCTCAATTTTTTCCTCTACCCCCTCCAAGACGTCCCTCAGTAAAGGGTCGTTAATTGGGTCTTATTTAAGTCGTTTTTTAGCATTTTTGTAGTAGTGTACCAAAGCCAACAAAATTCTAATGGAGGAATGTTTAACAACTGGAGAAAATACCTCATTGTAGTCAATTCCTTCCTTCTGAGCATAGCCTTTAGCTACCAGTCTTGCTTTGTAGCGCACATCACCTTGGTTAGGAAATCCTTCTTTCTTCGCATACACCCATTTGCAACCAATTGCCTTCTTACCCTTTGGGAGTTTGGCCAACTTCCACGTACCATTCTGATGAAGGGTACAGAAAGTCTTCTTTTATTTCCCGTCTTTTCTCTATCTTGGGAAAATCATCTTTCCTTCAAATTCCACTACTCAAGCACCATCGGTCTGTTTGGTATCTTCGGATGCTACCGTTTTCAACATAGCAGTCTCGTCAAAGGTAACATCCCTGCTAAACACAACCTTCTCTATCTCTGGACACCATAAATGATATCCTTTAACTCCAGAAGTGACCCCTAAGAATATAGCTTTCTTTTCTCTAGGATCCAATTTTGATTCTTTCACATGATAGTATGCAATTGAGCCAAATACATGTAAAGAACCATAATCATTAGCAGGCTTTCCATACCATTGTTCCAACGGTGTCTTACCACCAATAGCAAAGCGAGATGGTAGACGATTAATGAGATGACTCGCATATGTTATTGCCTCAGCCCAAAATTCTTTGCTCAAGCCAGCATTGGACAACATACACCGAACCTTCTCCAGTAAAGTCCAGTTCATGCATTACGCCACCCCATTCATTTGTGGTGTATTTCTGACGGTGAAGTGTCTGACGATGCCATCATCCTCACAAACCTTCTGGAAAGGATCATTCCTGTATTCTCCACCATTGTCTGTGCGAAGACACTTGATCCTCCTACCTGTTTGTGCTTCTATCATCGTCTTCCATTTGAGAAAAATTCCCAAAACTTCGTCTTTGGTCTTCATCGTATACACCCAAACTCTTCGGGAAAAATCATCAACAAAAGTTACAAAATAATGCTTTCCTCCCAATGAAGCTGTTTTGGAAGGACCCCAAACATTAGAGTGTACATAATCCAAAATACCTTCCGTATTATGAATAGCTGTACCGAACTTCACCCTTGTCTGTTTCCCCTTTACGTAATGCTCAAAAAAATCCATGATGTACTGCTTCAATCCTTTTAACAATCCTTGATCTACTAGAGCCTTCAAGGATTTTCCTCCAGCATGTCCCAAGCGCATATGCCACAACCTAGTTGCTTCTGCATCCTTCTCACTACTAGATGTCACTGCTGCCGTCCCAATAACTGTACTACCATGATAGTGGTACGTGTTATTGTTCTTCCGAATACCCTTCATTACCACCAGTGCACCGGAGAATACCTTCATTACTCCAGTTTCTGTAGTGATCTTGAACCCTTTTGAATCTAGAGTTCCCATAGAAATGAGATTCTTCTTCAAATCCGGTACAGAACCAATGTCATATGGGGTAAGAGAAGAGTTATCTGCTGTGTGAACGACTCCACACTCTGCTTCTTCAAAATCAGTGAACCAATCTTTATTAGGACACATATGATGACTACAAGCTGAGTCCAACAACCATACGTTCGACAGTTTTGACGACGTCATTGTAGCCAGTGAGAAATTTGAATTCTCATCATCACAATCAGCTACATTTGAGTCCATAGCAGCCTTCTCATTGCCAGGTTTGCCCTTGTTTTTCAGCTTCGGACAATCCTTCTTCCAGTGGCCCTTTTCACGACAAAAGGCACACTCATCTTTCTTTGGGTCTGGACCTAGATTTGGATCGCCCTTTCTTTGATCTCTTCTTGTCTTCAGTACGCCCTCTAACCACTAGAGCCTGTGCCTCTCCACCTTTTTGTTTCTCTTTCCTTCTTTGTTCATGGCTGTACAAAGCAGAACAAACTTCTTCAAGAGAAACTTTCTCCTTACCGTGAAGAAGAGTAGTCTCCAGGTGCTCGTACTCATCAGGATGTGATCCCAACATTATCTGGGCCAAATCTTCATCTTTAAAGGTCTCGTCCATATTCTGCAAATCCGTCACCAACTTGTTGAAGTTAGTGATATGCTCATTTATTGTGATACCAACAACATATGTGAAGCGAAACAGTATTTTCTTCATATAGAGTTTATTCTGACAGTTTTTCTTCAAGAACTTGTCCTCCAGTGCCTTCCACAGTCTATATGCAGAAGTTTCCTTTGTGTGTGGATATTTCTGCTCCCTTGAAAGGTACGATCTAATAGTACCACAAGCAACATGATTGACCACCCTCCATTCTTCTTCCTCCATGCTATCTGTTTTTTTCTCTTCAAGTGCAAAGTCTAGTCCCTGCTGAAAAAGAACATCCAGAACCTCGCCTTGCCACATCCCAAAATGTCCAGATCCGTAAAAAATTTCAACTGCAAACTTCGCATTGGACAATATTCTTGTCAAATACGAAGATCCCAACAACGAATTGCTGACACCTGTTGTGGCTACATCACCCTTTTTGTCCGCCATTTCTCCTTCAAAAATTATTTAATAGCTGCCAAATAAGAGCCCAAAATTAATTCTTTTCTGATCTAGAAGTTGAGACAAGGCTACAACCACAGAGCATACTCAGACAGAACCTGGCTCTGATACCAATTGTTGCGGAAGCGGGATATATAGAGCATATTCAGGTCTCTTGCCAGCTTCCAGGACAGACTCAGTCATGAAATGGTTTCAGGGATTGGTCCTTCCTTCTTATCTGGAGTCCCTGGTTCCTTCTATGGCAGGCTTTTCCCTTCAAAAAGTCTCCATTTTGTCCATGCCTCTTATAGCCTTCAATGGCTATCTCAGGTGTGTGTATATATATTCAAATATATGTTTGAATTTTAGATGATTGTTGGGGTCTTGTTTCTCCTCTTATATATGATTGCTTAATGCATAAATTAGGTTCCCGAGGGAGTGGAGAACAATAAGGGAAACATATATATGGCGAGCACTAGCCCATTGAATGTGCTGAAGGCTTATTACCAACAATTTCAAAAAGATTTCTCATTCTTTCTGGAGTGTCGTGCAAAGGAAGTGGTGGAAGGAGGTTGTATGGTGCTCACATATTTAGGGAGAAGAAGTGACGATCCCTCTAGCAAAGAAGGCTGCCTTATTTGGGAACTCATGGCTAAAGCTCTCAATGACATGGCCTCCGTGGTAATCATACTTTTGATTTCTTTTTGTTGACTGAAATGGAACAAAGATTGAACTATTGGCCCCACCGCTGTATTTTTTTCTTTTGGGTCTGAACCACTGCCGCCTTTTACGAATCACGTACACTCTTAATATTGATGAACTATTGGTGCCATAATTGCCATAATTCCTATCTCTTTGTAGAAAACATGTGGCTCTTATTAATGAGCTAGCTGTTCACCACCTCTATCATCTAACTATGAAATTTAGATATACCTACTTAATTTTCATGCAAAAAAAAATACCTAATTAATACCCTTCATCTACAATATAAGTCATTTCTAAAAAAATGTTTTGATACACAATATAAGTCACTTGGAGAATAATTAATTAATGTTTATTTGTTAACTTTTCCCATGTAGTCAATGCTTATATATGTGACTTTTTGTAAGCTCTCCATTTTAAACCTAGCTAATTTAATATGGTTAAAGTTACAAAAAATTTAATTTAAGGCATATTTAAGGAGCTAACTACCATTTTTTGATTCTAATAAATTAGTTGAAATGATAGAGGAGTAACTTGTTTTACTATGATGAGTTACAGGGAATTATATAAGAACTATTGGTACCACTGCCGCCTTTCACAAATCACAATAATAATATCAATGAACTATTGGTCCCATAATTATTCCTATATTTTTTTAGAAAGTATGCGGCTCATAATACTAATGAGCTAGCTGTTCACCATCTCTATCATCTAACTATGAAATTTAGATATACCTAGAAAAATACAGAACTTGTTTTACTATGATATATGAACAGGGAATTATAAAAGAAGGGGAGGTGGACTCGTTCAATATACCTCAATACACGCCATCCCCATCTGAAGTGGAACGAGAGGTGGCAAAAGAAGGGTCATTTAGCATCAACCGTGTGGAGGTATCTGCAGTGAATTGGAATGCGTACGATGATGATGGCTGGAAAACAAAAAACAGTGAGTTTAGTGAGTCCGAAGTAGCGAGTGACGGTGGCTATAATGTCACAAAGTGTATGAGGGCTGTGGCTGAGCCCTTACTGATCAGCCACTTTGGAGAGAGCCTCATCGAAGAAGTTTTCAGGAGGTACCAAGAGATCTTGACAGATCGTATGTCCAAAGAGAAAACTGAGTTCATCAATGTCACCTTGTCTGTGACCAGAAAAGCGTGATCACCAAGACCCATCGATGTACTTTGTATTTACATATTCGTAGTTGTCTCTTAAATAACTTCCTTCATCTTTTGACAACTCAAGTTTGGGTTCGCTTGGTTTATATATCTTTATTAGTAATGTACTATTAATGTATGGATATAGATTTATGTGTGTTGAAGTGGCTTGTGATGATGTTTAATTTTCATATGTAATAAAACGGTGTTTTCAATTTTACATCATCAATTCTGGGTTTTTGTTAGAGGGGAAAAAATCAGACAACTGTTCACAGTGCTTGACAGTGTATCACATTTAAGTGCCTGTTTGGTTTGAGGGGAGGGGAAGAGCCCCTAGAAAGGATATTAATCAAATTGTTGTTAATAAGAAGAATATTTTTTTGTTGAGAATATATTTTTGAAATATTGAAAATTTTTCATGGATTATTTAATAAATATGAGAGAAAAAATTTCTCAATCCCCTCAAACCAAACAAGAAAGGATTTATAAGATATTCAATACTCCATGTCTCCATGGTGCTCTCTCCATCTCAATTTATAAGATACCCTTCTAGCTGTCTCATGGGACTTTTTTTTAACATTTTCATTGTATGAAAAGACACAAATGCCCTCATGTGCCTGTGTTGATAAGTTCATAAATTTGTTTTGACAAATTCATATACATATTTTAAAGAGTCTACGAGCATGTTTTGATAAATCTAAATGTTTTTGTTGATAAGTCTATGAGCCTCTATGAGGCATTTGTACCTTTTCATATATAAAAAATATTACAAAAAATTCTCATAAAACTTCACTATTATTTTAAGATTTCAATGAACTATTTTGTCGTATTTTCTTTTACTTAAGACTAAAGACTAAGTGCAATTTTCAACTCTGAAGGGAGTTACGTACACGTTTGCCCAAGTGCAGATAATGTCATTTATTTTTAAGTCTTATCAGTCCTAATCCCTGGGCATCGATGGGGTCCCAGTCCTCAAATACTCAGGCACCAACGTGACATAATAACAGTTTTATACTTTTCTGTCCATGAACTCTCCCTGTAGTGATCGATGAATGTTTGTTAGATAATTTTAATTTTATGTAGTGATATTTAGTGGGGATGTTTCTTTAATTTTCTTGTATCAGTTTCATGCATTGGCTTCTAATGTATATCAATTATCTGTTATATATATATATAAAATGAAATGTTATGTTGATAAGAAAAAATAATAAACATAACTATCATATTTATTTGTTGAGATAATATCCAGCTACTTAAAAACTCATACATAAACATAAGTACGTGCGTCAATATTATAACGTGGCATCGACAATGAACTCTCTATCCGGATGAATTGCAAAGCTCCAATACAACGACGCAAGAAACAATTCCGTAACGGCACGTATCAAAATTTGAATTACCCAAGTAAGTGTGATCCACGCATAGTATATTATAATAGAATTTTATTTTTAATATTCGTACGGGGATTTTGAGTTCTTATTACCTCTGATTTTAAATATAAGACTCATTTAACTTTTTTTTTTAGATTAAGGAAGCTAAATAAATTATTTAATAATATGATATGTTGTGTATGATTACATTAAATATTATTTTATACTCCATCTGATCCTAATTATAGGACATATTTACCTGATTTTGAAGAGATTAAGGATAGTAGTTAAATTAGTTAATTATATATATTTTTTAAAATGCCCTTATTTTAAAAAATGCCCCATAAGTACGTAGTTGGAAGTTGAAACACCAAACTTGAAAGTCTTCAAATGGTTAACACTGCGAGGTTAAATATACAGGTGAGATTTAATTCTTGAAAATGTTGGCTCAAAATATACCGTCAAATATTGAAATATATGATTATCTTTTACCTCCCACGAAAATAAAAGCATCTAGACCAGTGGCGGACTTAGGAATTTTAATGACAGGGGCAAAAATAAAAAAATATTATATCATAAATAAAAGTACTTGAAATACAATATAGACCTAATATACAAAAAATTTAAAGGAATTTATTATAGAAATTAAGATCACTTCACCTGACTTTTACTCCACGTGTTTTCATATTGTTAAACTTATCTATAATTGAATCCGTGTTAAAACTCAAAACAACTTTTTAAGAATCATCAATAAATTAGTCTTCCATATCATTCTATTTTGAAGTCTGTTCTTGATTGTCTTCATAGCAGAAGAAGATATTTTAGTAGTTGTTGTAGAAACTTGGAAGAGTGAGTACAAGTCTAATCACTCTATCAATAAGAGGGTAAATGGTAGACACCGCAAGCTGGGTGATGAGAACTGAGAAGGCGAGGGTCAGAGGATGGATTAGGACTCTAGAGAACGTAATTGAAATAGGGAGCCCAATTACCAAAATGTCATTTTATTTTATATATTTAATTTTAAAAAAAAAAAATTTGGGGGGGGGGTGTGTATTATTAAATTATTATTGTATTTAATTATTATTGAGAAAATATCAATAGGGATATTTTATGAATAACTTGATAAAAATTAGAATTGTGTTCTATAATTAAGACTAAAATTAACTCACAAATGTTGTCCTATAATTAGGACCTGAAGGAGTTAGTTAGACAAATTAGTTTGGAAAAAAAACCATAAACACAAGTATTTTAAAGTAATTTAATTAAATTCCTTAATTTTCCTTAAAAAGTGAATTAGATCTTATATTTAAGATGCGAAGTCGTACTAATTAAATTGAATTGGATGTGTGCTAACGCCTAACTAGTAACGATGACATCATACTCTTGAGGTGGTCATGACTCATGAGTTTTGATTAAATGCTTTTTACTACGGAGTATAATCTATTCTTTCTATTTTCTTGCCAGCTTTACTATAATCTATTCAATTTAATTTGTGATGCATTAGTTTTAGCAACCCTAGCTATCTCTTGCCTTAGTACAGTTTGGGAGGAATTGAGAATACAACAATCGGCTTCATTATTAGAGAGGAACGGAGGAGAGAGAAGAAACAATGAAAGGGAAATACTGAAACGCGCGATAGCCAAATAGCAGGGGACCTCATTGGTAATTATCAAATTCATAATGTGTTTCGTTCAAGGGACTAAACTGTCACTTTCCATACTTAACTCGAAGTCAATCTCATGCATACATGTGCGTGTGTTGCAATAGAATATTCAGTAATGAAGCTGGGCAAATACACACACACACACAAACACATATATATACACATATATATACGCGATGACTCATTTCATAATATTGAATCAGCTTATAATCTTGTCGAGATTAACACTAGTGCAAAAAAGGGATTTAAGACCGCCTCATTTAGAGCGGATCATCGACTCCCCGGTCTTAAAGGTGTGACCGGTGGCAGTTTTGTAAATAAAAATAACTTCTTATACAATAAAGGGCTATAAGACCGCCTCATTTAGAGCGGATAATCGAAGCACCGGTCTTAATGGTGTGATCGGTGGCGTTTTGTAAATAAAAAGAACTTCTACACAATGAAGGACGCCTCATTAAGATAGGACTAAGTATCGGTAGGTCCTAAAGTGTGACCGGTGGCAAATTTGTAAATATAAAGAACTTCTTATTCGATCAATTTTTCATAGATCTTATCCGGACACATTAAAATAACAACCGGTCTTAAAAATGTTAATAAAAAAATTGAAATATCAATTACTTTTATAGAGAAATCTCATCAAGCGGAGACTTATATTTTCTACACTCCAAAATATTACGGAAAAATATAAATATAAAGGTATTAAAGTTTTAAGACCAAACATATATAATAGCCGGTCTTAAAACTTTGACTTTTAAGATAGGTCTTAAAATTTGTCCGTACTAATGTTTAAATAAAAATTACAGAATGACCGGTCTTAAAACTTAGACTTTTAAGACCGGACAAAAAATTTGGCCGGTACTAAAGTTTGAATAAAAAATTAATTAATTTTAAGACCGGACATATAGAAAGACCAGTCTTAAAGGTTATCTTTTAAGACCGTATATAGGTATATGTTCGGTCTTAAAAATGAAGCGCCAAATAAACGTTACTTCGTGCGTAAGCTTTTGTCACTCTCACTGGAAGTATCCCTTAGTCGGAATTCTGAGACGAAGCTCGAGATTCTTTTTGATGAAAATTTGCAACCTGTCGGTCCTAATAAAAACACATATACTAGTTTTGTCGACGCTCTAGTACGCAGCAAGGTTAGCATTTTGACAGATGAGTGGAAAAATGTGGACCAAAAAACAATAAAGGATCCTATGTGGGACACTATCTGTAATACCCCAAAAATACGTATCATAATTTGGTAAGATTATACCTATAAAAAGTAGGTGAATATGGGATATCAAATAATAAGATATAATTATCTTATTTTCTAAGGAAAAATCTCTTGGAAATTAGAGAAATTAAGGGCCAAAGTGCCAAATGACCAAAATGCCCCTAAGGGACATAAATATTTAGGAAAAATGTGAAAAATCCTAAAAGTCAGTGAAATAATTATTTGAATAATGAGAGTATGTTATCTCTAATTAGGGTAATTTGACAAATTACAAACTTGGAGAAATTGAATAAAGATATTCAAAAAGTATTGTAATGACTATAATGCCCTCACAAATTCTAAAATCTTTGCGAGAACACGGGGAAACAGAAATGTCGGTGTTATAATTATGAGGTAATGGGACATTTTAATTAAGAAAATTATCAACTAATGATAATAAAGTGATTAAGTAATTTCTAGCTAATTACTTAAGTCTCGTGCAAAAGAAATTATGAAATAATTATGTAAAACTCAAAAATTAGTGGTAATTGGCTTAAAATTAGTAAAAATATATTTACTAATTAATTGGAAATTTTGGAGAAAAATAGTTGAGTTTAGGCATTTTTAAAGCCTAAATGCAAGAATGGACCAATAGGAAAATTTTGTAAAAATTATGTGAAAATAATTATTTAATTAATTAAATAATTAATAAAATAAATAAATAAAAAAACGAAATAAAATAAAAAAGGGCAGAAAAAAAAAAATAAATAAAAAAATGAGAAGGAAAGAGAAAAAAAATATATATATGTATAAAAGAATTTTGCAACTTGCTATTATAATATGATATAATTAATTAAAGTGGAAAAAGGGTGAATAGTAATATTATATTTAGGAAACGGATCCTATCTAGAGAACCAGGAATGGGAATTCCAAAGTCAAGGTAAAATATTAATCGGTGGGATTTTATCTTAGTTAAACTCTTGCGGAAGTTAATTCGAAGCCGTTTGTGCTTTTTCCTAATAAGACGAAATAGGAAATTCGAGAAAAGGCCAGATAGCCAAAAGGACGAAAAGGTTATGTTGTGACATTTGGAAAAGAATTGGGAATTTTCATGAACATATTTGGATTCGGTGAATTTTTCGAAGAGATGGGTGTTTAGAAAACAAGTTTCGACAGGACGCGTTTGGACACGTTTTTCGAGAAAGACTCAAGCTGGACTGTTGGAGCCCTATATGGAATCAAAATATAGGTTAACTTGGACATTTCTACTAAGTGAGAATATGTTTTCAAAGTTGTAAATCCAGAATTTTGAGATTTTTCCGAAATCACGCGAATCGGGTGCCGATCGGAGAAATCGGTCAAAGCTTCGGAAGGTGACACATGGCCACCTCCCATTGGCCAAACCCCTTTAATTTCGGTCAAGTGTGAACACAAAAGGGGGAAGAAAGGGTTTTTGAAAAGTTGCTTTGGACGGCCCGGATCGCTTCTCACAAAGTTGATCCGACAGTAGAAACCCTACCACCGTTTCTATAAATACCCCCCCCCTCCTTCACTTTTCTTCACACCATTCCTTCTTGCCTATTTCGAAATTCTAGGGAGAGAAAGTAGAGAGAGAAGCTACGGGGAAGTTTCTGCGAAGTCTTCAACGGGTAAGTCTTTCGGTCTTTAGTTTTTAGTCTTTAGTTCATTAGTTAGTGAGGCTAGAGTAGTCTTTATTTTTATGTTTTGATATTAGATGGGAGGGCTATTTTAGTCTTTATTTTCGAAAATCATGATGGCGTCGAAGTTACGGCGAAATTTTGGGAAGAAAATAGCCTATGTAGCTAAGAAGCTGGCGAAATTCCGCCAAGTAGGGGTATAGGGGCAAAATGGTAATTTTTACCTAAAATGCCGATTATAATGTCAAATTACTAATGGAAGTGACATTATTCTCATAGGATATCTGAAACGTTGATTCTGCTTTGCCGTTCTGTTGCCCGACGTGCATTGTAGGATTCTTGCACGTTTCTCCGTAGAAAGTACGTTTCCGCCGGTAGTACCTAACGTTGCCAACGAAGGTACGTTCGCGTCTTGTAACACTAATCGATGATTATTGAATGATTATATGTGATAATATGTTATGTGAATAGTTTGGTGCCGAAGGCAAGGCTAGTCTATGTGGGTGTGCCATTTAGTCGCCAGTAAAGTCGGTGAGGCCCCATGATAGACACTTACACAGCCATTACATTCGGTGCTAGATGCACCGTATCTATGGAACCGTACTTAGATACCCCGTGTCTAAGGAACCGTACTTAGATACCCGTGTCTAAGGAACCGTACTTAGATACCCCGTGTCTATGGAACCGTACTTAGATACCCGTGTCTATGGAACCGTACTTAGATACTCCGTGCCTATGGAACCGTACTTAGACACTTGTTTGTGATTAAGGAATCGTACTTAGATCACTATTACGGTTTTATGTTGTTGTACGGCTTGATCAATCTTTGTGAAATTAGAAATACATTGTACATATACCGTTTATAAGCATGAGGTTAACCGTTTACGAGATCCAATGGGGTAAATTGGATCTCGGCTATAGCTTCAGTCGGAGGACCGGAGAGCCGAGAAGAGAAGCAAGCGAGCCACGTAGAAGATCCAGTTGAAGATTTCTTTCGTTGTATTATACCTTTGAACCACACGGTTTTTTCAATCGCTCCAATGCTCTACTCTGATCATTTTGAAAGGATGTTTTAAAAAAAAAAATTATACTGCTTTTGGAAATTGGGTTGTTACACTTATGGTATCGAGCTAGTTAAGTTAACCATGATCGGGGTTCTCACGAGTGTGATCGTGGCGAAGCATTGGCTCTTACCCGACATGGCCGTGGTGGTTGCCTTTGGAAGGCGGGCGTAAAACTAGCGGGCGAGTACGATTTGTTGTCACGGCGTGGATTGCGATTGAGACACTTATGGTATCGAGCGTAGTCTGGCATGAACTTGACTATGTTACTACGAACGAGTTTGGTGCCGAAGGAAAGGCTAGTCTACGTGGGTATGCCATTGAGTCGCCGTATAAGTCGGTGAGGCCCCATGGTAGACACTTACACAGCCATTCTGTTCGGATAACGGAGTTATGTTCAAAAGCCTTTTAAACTTTGAGCATGTTTTGAAAATGAGTGCGATATAGCCACGAGTAAATGTACTACCCTATGTCGGTATACAGATTGAGCGGTGTACCATCCCGAATCGGTGTATCACTTTACGTGGGAGCACCACTCTAGACCGAGCTTAGAAGTGAAGCGGGGTCACGTCGGATGAAACTCCGGGACCAATAAGGATAAGTACATGTAGTATTTGACTCATGTAGAGGAACTTCTGATACGAAATTCCATACCCATGTTTGGGTAGACCAAATCAACGGAACCACGGACGAGGGAAATATTTCGGATGCACTGTTCGTAGTACGAATACTAATTATGATAAGTCTATATGCAAAGTAGATGTTAGCGCGATAAAATCCGTGATATACTAATTGAAGTTTTCTTTGTATATCGGACGTTTTCCCTAACGAAGGAAAAAGAACGAGACATGGCGAATTTGAGAGGAGCCGGAGCTCCCAGAGGCCGGGGCAGGGACCGAGGCGGAGGACGAGGTAGACAACCTCGGACGAATCAAATACCGATCAACCTAGGACCAAAATGAAATACAAGAGTTGAGGAGGACTCTACAAGAGCGAGAGGGCTCTTATAAATGAACTCCAAGAAAGGCGAATAGACAAGATCAACAAGGCCGAACGGCAATTAGCGAACGAAATGTGAAGAAGAAAGACAAAATGCCGAGGACGAATTAAATGATGATGAGGACGAGGAAAACGCGAAGAAGATGAGGAAAATAATGAGTCCGAGAGATCCCAATCACCTCCACGACACGGGAGAGAGAGAAAAACACTCAATCTTGGGTTAACCGGTTTTGCAAGTGAAGCCACCAACTTTTCGAGGAAGACTAGACATAGCGAGAGGATTGGTGAAGAGATTGGAGAAAGTATTCAAGGTGATTGGCGCTTACGAAAATCGCAAAGCCCAACTAGCGATTTACCGGCTCGAAGGAGATGCGAGGCCGTTGGTGGGAGGTCACGGCGAAACTTTGCGGACCCATTACCGTCCGTGACATGGGAAAAATTTCTAGAGAAATTTCATGAGCGATATTTTCCTCATACGTGCAAATGAACAAGGAGTCGGAATTTCTCCATATCCGACGGGGACGGGAGGAATCTTTCGACGATTACTACGCACGATTCACCAATTTATCTCGATACTCACCACACTTGCGGAAGGAAATGATGCGAGAAGTATGGTGAACATCTTGGTTCACGGACTAAAATATGAGATTGGTGAAAGACTCATGTCCCAACGATTCCTAGATTTGACAAGCGCGGTGGAAACTTGTCGGATGGCGAGCGTAATCTGAAAGGATTCCAGAGATCCAGAAACTTCAACAACAACAACAGCAATGCAGGACGTGGTGGAATTAGTAGTGGAAATTCCTCACAAAAGAAGAGAGCACCTGGAACAACCCCGGTGATGGGAACAAGAGACCATTTCAACTGGCCAACCAAACTTTCCGAAACACAAGGACCTCGGCCGTGTCCAAAATGCGGAGGGTACCATAAAGGTGCGGCTGCGATGGAAAACAAATATGCTACAAGTGTCAAAGGCTGGACACATCGCGAGGATTGTCCACGAGAGAGCTGCTGGGATGAGGCCGCAAAACCCGAGCCGAGTTTTGCTCTAACTTTGTGAAGAGACAGGAGAACCATCGGGGTGGTCCACGATACTAGAGCTCAGTAGAAAGCTATTGCCGTTATAGTCGATCCAGTGTTAAACAAATCAACTACTTTTGATACGGATCCTTTTGGGATGCATACATATGTATTTCCTTACGATGTAATAGTAGCTGCACCATTAGGTGTGAGCTTTTAGTTTGTAAAGCGAGTTTTGAACCAAGTTGCAAGTATAATATAAATCTTGTTACTACTTCATAATGTCAACGACATTCTCGATGGTGTTAAACTAGAACCATATCAAACAACGTCAAACGGAATTAAAGTGATGAGAAGGCAACTTGAAGAAATAGCCAGAAATGGTAATATGGAGGCGTAGTTTTGGATCTAGCGGGATAGTACCGCAGATTCATGAGAAATTTTCACAACTTAAACGAAGTTCACAAGTAGGAGACCAAATCATTAATGTTGAACACAGACTAGGAGACAAGCTTTCATAAAGTGAGGGAGAAGTCGGTCACAACACCAGGAAATTGGTTATCCCAAATCCAAATAGATTTTTATAATGGTACCAATAGGAATGGATCGGGATATGTCTAGCTGCAGCATGACAATGTGATGACTTACCACTCTCAAGTTTCTCAAGTCAGAACCAAACTACACATGACCTAGAGATAGTAATTGTCATGATTATAAAACAAAACCACGATTTTATTATTAAGTATTAGGTATCTTATGTTGCCACGGTGTATGGGAACCATGGGAACATAATATATCGAAGTACGACGTGATATCCATGAGTACGAGATATATGGTATTGCCGCGGTGTATGGGAACCACGGGGATACGGTATATCGAAATACGACATGATGAATGTGTAGTACGCGGTATTATGGGTGCCACGGAAACACTTATGTACGCGGTGTTATGGGCGCCACGGAAACGCTAAAACACTAAAGTACGCGGTGTTATGGGCGCCACGGAAGCAATATATATAAAGTACGCGGTGTTTTGACGCCACGGAAACACTTGTATATATCAACTTAAAACATGATAAAAACTTTATAATCAAGCTATAACAAGTTCTCAATCACCGGGAGGAGCGGTGACGAGACAAAGTGAAGATCCGACGCGTATAGCCCGAGTCGAGTAGGACGGAGTCTAGTTAGTACAAAGTATAGTGGGTTGGGTACAAATTTCGAGGCGAAATTTTGTTTAAGGGGAAGAAATGTAATACCCCAAAATACGTATCATAATTTGGTAAGATTATACCTATAAAAAGTAGGTGAATATGGGATATCAAATAATAAGATATAATTATCTTATTTTCTAAGGAAAAATCTCTTGGAAATTAGAGAAATTAAGGGCCAAAGTGCCAAATGACCAAAATGCCCCTAAGGGACATAAATATTTAGGAAAAATGTGAAAAATCCTAAAAGTCGGTGAAATAATTATTTGAATAATGAGAGTATGTTATCTCTAATTAGGGTAATTTGACAAATTACAAACTTGGAGAAATTGAATAAAGATATTCAAAAAGTATTGTAATGACTATAATGCCCTCACAAATTCTAAAATCTTTACGAGAACACAAGGGAAACGAAATGTCGGTGTTATAATTATGAGGTAATGGGACATTTTAATTAAGAAAATTATCAACTAATGATAATAAAGTGATTAAGTAATTTCTAGCTAATTACTTAAGTACGTGCAAAAGAAATTATGAAATAATTATGTAAAACTCAAAAATTAGTGGTAATTGGCTTAAAATTAGTAAAAATATATTTACTAATTAATTGGAAATTTTGGAGAAAAATAGTTGAGTTTAGGCATTTTTAAAGCCTAAATGCAAGAATGGACCAATAGGAAAATTTTGTAAAAATTATGTGAAAATAATTATTTAATTAATTAAATAATTAATAAAATAAATAAATAAAAAACGAAATAAAATAAAAAAGGGCAGAAAAAAAAATAAATAAAAAAATGAGAAGGAAAAGAGAAAAAATATATATATATGTATAAAAGAATTTTGCAACTTGCTATTATAATATGATATAATTAATTAAAGTGGAAAAAGGGTGAATAGTAATATTATATTTAGGAAACGGATCCTATCTAGAGAACCAGGAATGGGAATTCCAAAGTCAAGGTAAAATATTAATCGGTGGGATTTTATCTTCCGTTAAACTCTTGCGGAAGTTAATTCAAAGCCGTTTGTGCTTTTTCCTAATAAGACGAAATAGGGAAATTCGAGAAAAGGCCGGATAGCCAAAAGGACGAAAAGGTTATGTTGTGACATTTGGAAAAGAATTGGGAATTTTCATGAACATATTTGGATTCGGTGAATTTTTTACGAAGAGATGGGTGTTTAGAAAACAAGTTTCGACAGGACGCGTTTGGACACGTTTTCGAGAAAGACTCAACTGGACTGTTGGAGCCCTATATGGAATCAAAATATAGGTTAACTTGGACATTTCTACTAAGTGAGAATATGTTTTCAAAGTTGTAAATCCGAATTTTGAGATTTTTCCGAAATCACGCGAATCGGGTGCCGATCGGAGAAATCGGTCAAAGCTTCGGAAGGTGACACATGGCCACCTCCCATTGGCCAAACCCCTTGAATTTCGGTCAAGTGTGAACACAAAAGGGGAAGAAAGGGTTTTTTGAAAAGTTGCTTTGGACGGCCCTGATCGCTTCTCACAAAGTTGATCCGACGGCCGAAACCCTACCACCGTTTCTATAAATACCCCCCCTCCTTCACTTTTCTTCACACCATTCCTTCTTGCCTATTTCGAAATTCTAGGGAGAGAAAGTAGAGAGAGAAGCTCTGGGGGAAGTTTTGCCGAAGTCTTCAACGGGTAAGTCTTTCGGTCTTTAGTTTTTAGTCTTTAGTTCATTAGTTAGTGAGGCTAGAGTAGTCTTTATTTTTATGTTTTGATATTAGATGGGAGGGCTATTTTAGTCTTTATTTTCGAAAATCATGATGGCGTCGAAGTTCTGGCGAAATTTTGGGAAGAAAATAGCCTATGTAGCGGAAGCGGCCGGCGAAATTCCGCCAAGTAGGGGTATAGGGGCAAAATGGTAATTTTTACCTAAAATGCCGATTATAATGTCAAATTACTAATGGAAGTGACATTATTCTCATAGGATATCTGAAACGTTGATTCTGCTTTGCCGTTCTGTTGCCCGACGTGTCATTGTAGGATTCTTGCACGTTTCTCCGTAGAAAGTACGTTTTCCGCCGGTAGTACCTAACGTTGCCAACGAAGGTACGTTCGCGTACTGTAACACTAATCGATGATTATTGAATGATTATATGTGATAATATGTTATGTGAATAGTTTGGTGCCGAAGGCAAGGCTAGTCTATGTGGGTGTGCCATTTAGTCGCCGTAAAGTCGGTGAGGCCCCGTGATAGACACTTACACAGCCATTACGTTCGGTGCTAGATGCACCGTATCTATGGAACCGTACTTAGATACCCCGTGTCTAAGGAACCGTACTTAGATACCCCGTGTCTAAGGAACCGTACTTAGATACCCCGTGTCTATGGAACCGTACTTAGATACCCGTGTCTATGGAACCGTACTTAGATACTCCGTGCCTATGGAACCGTACTTAGACACACTGTGATTAAGGAATCGTACTTAGATCACTATTACAGTTTTATGTTGTTGTGCGGCTTGATCAATCTTTGTGAAATTAGAAATACACATTGTACATATACTGTTTATAAGCATGAGGTTAACCGTTACTCCGAGATCCAATGGGGTAAATTGGATCTCGGCTATAGCTTTCAGTCCGGAGGACCGGAGAGCCGAGAAGAGAAGCAAGTAGGCCACGTAGAAGATCCAGATGAAGATTTATTTCTGTTGTATTATACCTTTGAACCACACGGTTTTGTACCGTTGTTGTATCCAGCCAGACTTACGGCATTTTATATGTACATATCAGTTACTAAATCGCTCCAATGCTCTACTCTGATCATTTTGAAAGGATGTTTTAAAAAAAAATTTATACTGCTTTTGGAAATTGGGTTGTTACACTATCCGGCTGACATTCACCGTCCCTGATTCTGAGAAGTTGAAAGACTCAACATTGTCTTATTGTGCTGAGCGGTTCAGGAAGTTTAAGACCTTTCTGGCTAACACTTATATTTTTGCCGAGGTTCAGCCTGACCATAAACCCCAGGACAAGTACAAATTTATTGATGAACAAACTTGGCAACAATTTGTTCGAAGCGGACCACTCTCGAAGCTCTCGTGAGTTTATATTTAGTTTTGTTTGCACTTTTGTTTGCTTATTAACCCGTGCGGATATGTGAATGTTATTGTGTACATCTAATCCTGTTAGTTAAATGTTTTGGTGTGTGAATAGAAGTATACATTTGCTGCATTTGTCCTGCATAAGAGGAGCATGTCCTAGTTCCATGCAAGTCTGATATGTAAACTGTGTAATGGCAATGGTTAGACGTTGCTGTTAGTTAGTAAGTATGTTAACTGTGTAATGGTTTCTGCATGCAACTCCCTTTCCTTTGGTTTTCCCAATTTCTTCTACAATGCTACATCTTCCTTAAGTAAAATGTTGAAACTTGATGAAGTGAATTTGACTAATGTTTGACGTTCATATCAAGCAGAAGTTCTTTAATTTCTATTAGTGACATGGCTGGAATTCATAATTGATATATAGTTGTTTTCAATCCTGATTCACGTAAAATAAGGGAAAAATATCGGGAGATTGGGAGAAAGAATGATTGCCCACACAGGTTCTCGCGGCGGATATGAAAAGGCCGAAAAAGATTTGATGGCGACCAAACGGAAGAGATTGGAAGATGAAGCTGAATCCAATCCTTCTACGATAGTTGACCAGCCGTTTTGCGTCGGACGGGAGGAATGATGTTCTGACCGCTGCAACCGGAAAACCAGATCACTCGGGGCGTGTAAGGGGGATTGGAGGACGGGTAGGCCTAAAGCAATACTTTGGTAAATCCAAACGCCACAAACAAAGTATGGTTACCCGGGAGGAGATGGATCAGACGCTTGCCAAATTAAGTGAGGAATCGCGGCGAAAGATGCCGCATTGAGGATGTTTCAATATGAGATGAGTAAGATGAAGGAGGAGATGGAGAAAATGAAGTTCCTCCCGAGCTCTCGCCAGAGACCAGTGTGGATCCCTTGACACCTTCACCGCACCTATGCAGCGGCAGAGCACTAGAGGAGCTGCATTGTTGGACGATGAGCAAATGTCCCTCTCCCAACTGATCAGCTGAAGCTTGTGAGTGATGTCAAGGGAACCTTCATCTCTTGGCCAGTGAAGCTTGTAGATGTCTCTACTCCTCCTCAAGCTCCATCCCCTCATCAAGCTTCACCCCTCCTCAATCTCCATCCCTCCTTAAGCTCCACCCTCCTCAAGTTCCATCCCCTACTGCTAACTTGACGGCCAAGGAAAAAATAAAAGATTTGGTAGCCAAAAAATGGTTTAAAGATAAATCGTGGCCTGTCGATGAAGTAGTAGACATCCCAAATCCTGATAGGAGCACAGTCCAGAACAGTGGTGTTATGTTAGAGGCTGAATCTATGCACTTCTCCGTTCGAAAGACAAGAGGCCTAAATTGGCAGTCATGCCATATTATGGGGTTATTGAAGAGATTTGGGAGGTGAACTATGTCAAAATTAGATTTCTCATCTTCTTATGCAAGTGGGTTAATGTCAATAATGGTGTTCAGATCGATCGGCTAGGATTTACTTTAGTCGATGTCAATAGTAGAAGTTTTGGAGATGAACCTTTTATTATGGCGCACCATGTGAAACAAGTGTTCTATATCACCGATCAAGAAAATAAAATGTGGTCTGTAGCTCTCCAAGGAAAGAGGGTCATTGATATTGATGAGGAAAGTCATTCAAATTATGGTCTTACTGATAGTACTCCTTTTTCAAGGGGTCTACCAGACATGAACGAAGAAGATGAAGTGGATAATGAACTCGGCATAAGAAATGATCATCAAGAAGGGATATGGGAGGATATCACTTTATAAAAGAGTCAATTCATAAGGTAATATTCATATGCAGAATTCTTAGAAAACTTTAAGGTTTTAACTATATATATTATATATTCCTTCTATGTTACGTTCTTAATTAAACAATATAATGTCATATGACTATGAATTTGTTCTTGTTTTGTTTTTGTGGCAGGATTCGATTCAAAGGGGCATGTTATAAAAGAGGATGCATGTTACATTGTTGGGTGGGAATCAGATGAAGGCATGGTGAATGATATATTGGACTACATGTATGTTGATTTACGTGTTGTATTGTAACTCATTGTGATTGTAATTAGTTATATATCTTAGCTTATTGTATAAATTACTTTAGTTGTTGTAGACTTAAGGCCACATAACTCATGGTGGATAATTATTTGTATTCTTTTTCCCAATTCAATTTATTCATGTTCATAGCTTGTAGCTTAAATTAAGTATATCGACTTTTATGTGCCTAAAAGGACCTTTTGGGAATTTCGAGGTTTTGGATGGTGGATTTTTGTGTATTATATATGATGAGGAAAAACTGTTTTGAAATTTTTGTGTATTATATATGAAAAAATTCGGGAAAATTTAGAGCGCAAATAAATAAGACGATCTTAAATGTTCAATTGTTAAGACCGGATGAATATCTATGACCGCTCTTAAAGGTATTAAGCCGGTCTTAAAAGTTGGTCTTTTAAGACCGATCCATTTATAAGTGTGGTCTAAAAGTTCAATTTTTAAGACCGGATGTATATAACATCCGGTCTTGAAAGTCAGACTTTTAAGACCGGATCCGGTCTAGGATATTACTATTTTTAGGACCGGGTTTATTTTTGTCCGGTCTTAATATTCGGATCTTTTAAGAGCGGTCTAGTTTTTGTCCGGTTTTAAAGTTTGAGTTTTAGGACCGAACAAAAATATTTCGATCTATTTAGTACGAATTTTAAGACCGAAGGTTTAAAATGTCCGGTCTTAAAGAAACTTTTTAAGACCGGTTCTATGTCCGGTCTTAATAGGGAGACTTTTAATACCACCTGGAACAAGACATGTCGCGGGTCCGCTCCTAATATACCTGTTTCGTCCGGTCTTAAAATCCTTTTTTCCACTAGTGTAATATGGTGACAAGGCATCGATAATGAACGACTCCTAAAATGCGAAGCAATCTCAAATCTTAATCCATTTGTATTACTCATCATCCACGCACAATAAATAAAAATACGATCGACTAAAATCATTCAGATATAAAATTAATTAAAGTGCTTAATGATTGTGTATTTGTTTATTTATAATATGAAATCGTGTAATAACTGGCATGCATGTGGCAATAGAAACTAAAAAGATTTGGCTCACGCAATAGAGATTTTTTTTTTGGCTCGTTCTTTGTCGTGTCTTCTGTTTGTGCTGAAATGGAAGAACTGTATGTATTCAAGAGGCTATCAAACTTTGGCAGCAGTGCATACGGATTATTCGATCGATCTTTCTAAACAAAGTCACTTTGTCATTCACCTAACACATTAAAAATACTATTCTTCACTTATTTTTTATTCAAATAATTACTCTACATGTACCCTACGCGCGATTAAATTTGGACCATTCAAGCTCTTTTTTTATTTTTCATATTTTTAATGCAACAAGTATATTGGTGAAGGCGATAATACTCGGGGTAGGTGTTGGCAGACGTTTGAGGTTAAAACTTTTGAGATACAATTAAAAAAAAAAAAGAAGTTAGAATATTACAGTATATATATATATATATATTTTTATATCTACTGCATCTTTTAATTAATAAAATGAAATATATTGGGAAAATATAATTAAATTGAGTTATTTATATGTACTTGTTTAGATTAGCGATAGAAGATACTTTTCTAAGATGATTTACAGTATACAAGGTAAGTTTGTGAGATGAGTTTTATCTCAACTTACATGAACATATTTTTTTAACGCCAACTCAAATACTAGTTGATTTGAACGACCTAATTCTAAGTGACTATTCAGCATCTTCCGTCATCTTATGTATGAGATTAGGCGTCATATTACCAAAGCAAGAGGATGTGTAAAGGGCTTTAATCCACCAAAACTTGATTATTGGACACTTATAAGGGATCTTGGTTATTTAAAATGTTAAAAACATGACCTATTTTATAGTAATTGATCTAAGTTTCTAAATTCTTTGGCTTATTCGGAATAGAAGTTGAACCTTGTCATGTTTAAAGAAATATTTAAAAAATAATTGACATGTTTAGCTAGAGTAAAAATGGCAAATAATGACAAGAAGTGGTAGAGGAGGGAAAAGGAAGGTGATGATTGTAGTAATTGAGTGATGTGGATAATTGGTGGAAGACAGGAAGAAACAACGTATATGTGGGACTCAAGATCAGGTATAACGTAAGGTTGGGTCTAAAGCTGAGAATGGACTGGTCCCTAAAGGGTTAGGGCTAAACAAGGCCTGGGGTAAGAAAAACATATGTTTTTCAAAGTCCGACCGAGAGTATCAGGGCTAGAGTCGGCCCTATAGGGTCCGAAAGTTATTATCCCAAATTTTAATTATTTTTCCTCCGTTTTTTTTTCAAAAAAATATAATTAGTAAAATATAATAATTAATATTATAATTTATCAAATAAATGTTGTTCAACATTACTGTTTACACAACACACTTATTCCAATAAACAAACGAAGTCACTAATTCACAATCAAGAATAAACTATTATTCACAAATAACACACACAAAGCATAAAAAGCTTACCGCTAATAAGCAACATGAGTAGATGACAATCATTTTCATCTTCTCACTACTATCATCAATTTTAAAGATATTTGATTGTACTTCACTTCCAGTAGTAGGCTCTACTTCATGGATAAAAATATCAAAAATATCTTCTCTCATATCATGAATCCATCCATAATTTTTATTTACAACAAATATTAAACCAAATCATAAAATTAAAGTATAATTATAATGTATTTGTAATTAAATAAATACATAACTCTATAACAAATACAAAATGCATATAAATTAGTAAAATAAATGATTAAATCAAGTTAATAAAACAAAAACAAAAATGTATTTAAAAGGCATAACAGGCCGGGCCTTGGCCCTGCAGGGTTAAATTTCAAGCTCCAATTTTCAAGCCCAAATCTTGAAGGGCTAGGACTTAAAAGGGCCGACCTGATTTTTTCGACTCTAGTTGGATCCCACCCCACCGTCGGGAGGAGACCATAGCTGCGGATTCTCTGCAATTTGTGTGTGTCGTTACTAGACGATCACACGAACATGGACTGCTGATTTTAACAAACAACAAGAGGGCCTCACGTCCAACACAATATACATATATATAGGGGCGGATCTAGAAATTTACGGAAGGGGGCACTATCCCGGGGGGGGGGGAGGTGTGGGGGGTGGGGGTAGCGCCCCCAAAATTTTTTTTTTCACTTGTCATCAAAAGCACAAAAAATAATTCGACATGGAGCAGCCATATTAATTGGTCTCAAACATTAATACAACACTCATTTAATCATATTATCAAAAGCATAAGCATGTAGGGGGAACAAGGAAAATAAATCTAACATCTTTTGTTTGACCCAACCGGTGAGCTTTGTCCATTGCCTGCTGATCCCATGAGGGATTCCAAAATTAGCCATAAAATGGCCATAGCAGAAAATTAGCAACCTACATGCTCCAAGCAATTTTTTGTGCTGGGAATATCGACCTAAAATATAGAGAAAATGCAACAAAATGCTAGGAAAGTATATCAAAGAAGTAAGCAACCACTCATTAGAAATGAACTTTACCTAATAATTATACTTAAATACATTAAAAAATAAAAGAATATAAAGGGAAAAGTAAGAAAATATTTCACAAGGCCAATCAATCACTTCACAATTTCAATTGCTACATCAAAAGTGACAAAAATGGCAAATTTAGAGCACCACTTACTGATAACGTTGTACACAAAGAGCAACGAACACAGAGTCACAGTCTCAAGGTATGGACCATGTGATAGAGCGTGGCCTTCACAAACTGTATAGACACATGTAATAGAAATAGAAATTTTAAGAGAAAGAGCATATAGATGAAAAAGCTTCTCTCTCTATCATATAAAAAGAATCAAAGGAATATATCTTATATTTAAAACTAAAACCAACAATCCAACATGATCCTGCATTAAATAGAGGAGTGTTTATTTTTGCATGGCCGGGCCCTCATATTCCTCATTTACATTATTGCAAGCATTAATTATTGATGATGGAGAGTGGAGCCCTTCTATAATGGTGTCCACCCCTATCTCCACAAACAGAAGAAGAAGAAGAAGGAAAGCATCTGGCTCCTCAAAGAAGGTTACACATGGTGACATGTCACACAAGCAATCAGCTTATTATAAAAAACTGCAGAAGAAAGATCAACACTTTCAATGTGTCCATTCTATTAAGCTACCATGACATAAATATATATATAAACAAACCACTTAAATTTGATCTCCACATAATAATAGGAAACGATGCAATCATTAAATACCTCAATGAAACCAATTGCCTTCTTAGTAGTGAGAGGACGACGACGGAGCAGTGACGAAGTGAGAGACGATACAACACAGAGCGACCACATGCAAGGGATGAGAAGAAAGTAGAGAATGAGAAGACAGAGCACGCTGGTAGAGAAATTGGGTAAGTCTTTTGGCGTCCAAAAATATTTTTAGGACGCCGAAATATGTACCTAGGGCATTAAATTTTAGGACGCCAAAAACTATCTTTTTTGGCGCCAAAAAATTCATTTACCGCCTAAGGAGCCAAAATTCCCCTTCTTTAGCGTCCCAAATTTTTTTTTAGGACGCCATAAGTACACTTTTAGCGTCCTAAAAATTAAAAAGACGTCTAATATGTCAAATTTCCTCCACATTATTATAAAAATGTCATCGCCTTCACATTTTACTTCCTTTTTAAAAATAAGGATATCTTTTTGGGAAGTAAAAACCATCGGTAGGACCATGAGCTCAATAATATTGGCCAATAATTTTCTGTAGCAACGTACAGAAAAAAAAAGGACCAATTATTAGGTGATGTTACTGATAAGTGCATATTTTATAATTAAATAAGTATCAATTATGAGATATATATTGGATTAAATTTATTACTATTGTATACTTATTTAATTATCTTTTATATACTTTTCCATCATTGAGTCAAACTTAGGATCAAAGAATCAATCAACATACAATCTACTTATTTCCTATTATATCTTGCAGGAGTTATTAGCCGATTGAGAAAGGAGCGTAAAAGGAAATCAATTTGAATATGATTGATGACGTGGGGGCCACAGATATTGGAGAAGTTATGAAGATAGAGAAAAACAGATTTTTTGAGAGACACACTACATACAAGACGCACAAGTTAAAGAGAGAATTCGGAAAAAAAACAAAGGAAGGAGACGGCTGAAGAAAGAAAGAAGGACGCAAGAACAATTCTGATTTTCATCTCTTTTATTTTATTTTGTTAACCTAGCCATGCTTGGCTAGTCTTCTTTAGTAGCTAGGGCAAGGATGAACCCTATGCGAATTTGAGTATTTTTTTGAATTCTCTATTGAACGTTATTTACCATGATTGAATGAATTATCTTTGCTTAAAGCTTTCTTAAAGACTGATCACCTTTTAGATTGTTCATAGGTTGGTGTATGACAATAGAGATGTTGGTGCATTTAACTAGAACCGTTAATTCATCATAGAGTTGCATGACCTAGACATAGGCTTACGAGTTTATGCGATCTCATAATTCTGGTTTATATAATCTTTCCAAACAATACTAAGACATTAGGTTGTTTTCAAAGATAACGGACTAAGGTAGCGTCAAGACATTGGGACTTAGTCTAATTTTAGAGAATTGATCGTCAATCATGGGAATAATAATCAATTAGGGATTTAATTCAAATACTTAGAGGAACATAAGGGAATTCTATGCCCTAGCTTCGTTTTTCTCTATTGATTATCTTTTCTAAACAATCGTTCTTGAGATTCTTAATCTTGAATGCTTGTTCTTGATTAAATTCCTTAAAATTCTGTTTGGTTAGAACTCACCCCCTATTACTCATTGATCCAACTAAAGATGAAATAACGAATTAGTGGTTGGAGTATTATTCCTCGTGGGACGATCTTTTTCTCACTACTTTATTACTTGTAACGATCGGTGCACTTGCCGAAGTCGCTATCAAGTTTTTGGCGCCGTTGCCGGGGAATAGTTTTATTTCAACACTAAGAGTAGTTATTGAAACTCTAGATTGGATTTTTCTTTTTCTTTTGTTATTTCACTCTGTCTATGCAAGGTACCACTGACTCGCTGCAGTTTGATCCTGAAATTGAAAAGACAGCAAAGAGAAACCGAAAACTTGCTAAACAGAGAAAAGGAAAGGTTGTTAGCTCTAGTACTGAGACTGAACCGGTTATAATGGCAGAAAATGTTACAGATCCTCCTCCTCCTCCTCCAAAAAGGACCATGGGCGATTACATGACGCTTAATCCCGCTGTGGCTGCAACTAGCATTGTCAATCCTGCTGTGAATGCAAATAATTTTGAAATCAAGCCATCCCTCATAAGCTTGGTTCAACAGCGCTCTTTTAGTGGGAGTGGGTGGTACGCTAAAAAATAAAACTCCAGAGGAATCATTGGAGTTGTTTGAGGCTATGGGGGCCTTTGAGAATGAAACTGTTACTCCACAACCAAAGAGGGGAGTTCTTCAGCTAGACTCTTACAATACAATGTTGGCCCACAATGAGAACATTGCCCAACAAAACAAGGTGATTCAACTGCAGTTAGCTTCCATCACTAAACAGCTTGCCTCTTCTCAGGTATCATCTATCACTTCTCAGCCTCCTTTGCTTTGTGATTTTTGCAAAGGGGAACACGCTAATGGAGATTTTGCAACATTCATTACTAGAGAAACAGCTGAGGTTAATTACATGGGTAATCCTCCTAGGAATCAGTTTAATCGGTATAAGAACACATACAATCCTGACTGGAAATCTCACCCAAACTTTTCCTATAAACCCCAAGCAAGACCTCGGCAGCTCCACCAAACCACCACTACCGATCCGGAAAAGGCTTTGACACAGTTGACTCTTACCAGTACTGAATACATACAGGGGTCAGAAGCTTTCCTGAATGAAACAAAGTCTTCTCTCAAAATCGGAGGCTTCGATCCGAATTTGGAGAATCGATTGGTCGATTATCAAAGCAAATAGCAGAGAGAAGCCAAGGGTCCTTCCCTAGTGATACCGTGGTCAATCCAAAGGAGCATTGTAAGGCCATAACTACAAGGAGTGGTATAGTGGTTCACCGGTTGAGAAATCTGTTCCGATGAAGGACAAGTCCGAGAAAGGGAGGAAGAGGTTGAGAAATGTAATGTGCAGCAGTTCCAAAGGAGATAGCTACAAAGAAGTCTCCCACTCCTTCTTATGCAAAACCTCCTTATCCCCAAAGGTTGAAGCAAGCAGATTCGAAGCAACAAGATGCTAGGTTCTTGGATATTTTTAAGAAATTGCGATTAACATTCCTTTTGCGAAGCTCTTGAAAATATGCCTAATTATGCAAAGTTCATGAAAGATTTGCTTTCCAAGAAGCATAAGTTGCAAGAGGCGAAACAGTGGCATTGACTCAGCAGTGTAGTGCCATCATTCAAACTAAGTTGCCACCAAAGCTTAAGGATCCGGGTAGCTTTAGCATTCCTTGTGCAATAGGGAATGTCAATATGGGCACTTTGTGATCTGGGAGCTAGTATTAATTTAATGCCCTTATCTGTTTCAAAAGCTCTCGGCATTAAAGAGATGAAGCCTACTATGATGTCATTACAGCTAGCGGATAGGTCCATTAAGAAGCCAGAAGGTGTCATTGAGGATGTGCTTGTGAAAGTGGACAAATTCATCTTCCCGTGGATTTTGTGGTTCTTAACATGGAGGAAGATGCTGAACTTCCTTTGCTTTTGGGAAGACCCTTCTTGGCTACTGCTAGAGCGGTAATTGATGTAGAATTCCAAATGAATGACGAGAAAGTCACTTACAATGTGTTTCAATCCATGAAATACCCAGTTGATAATAGTGAATGTTTCAGAATTGATGTAGTTGACGAAGCCATTCATGAGGGTCTTTTTCAAGAAGATTCAGATGAGTCCTTAGAGGATAATATTGCTCAGTTGTTGCAAGTGGAAGAAGAGGTTTCTGCAGATGAGAATTCTGATTTACAGGTTGAGAAGCTGCAAAGGAAGGATTATGATGCACCACTTGCTGCTCCTAAGGTGGAACTAAAGGAGCTCCCTTCTAATATGAAGTATGCTTTTCTAGGGAAGGATGACACTTATCCCGTTATTGTTAGCGCTGAGTTGTCACCTACTGACGAAGAGAAGTTGCTGAAAGTTTTGACTACCCACAAGACTGCAATAGGGTGGTCTATATCTGATTTAAAGGGGATTAATCCTTCATTCTGCACTCATAAAATTCTCATGGAGAACGATGTGAAATCGGTAAGGCAGCCCCAGAGGAGACTTAACCCGACTATGAAGGAAGTGGTGAGAAAGGAGGTGATGAAACTGTTAGATACATGTATGATTTATCCTATCTCCGATTCAAAGTGGGTTAGTCCAGTGCAGGTAGTACCGAAAAAAGGTGGAATCACTGTAGTGCAAAATGAGAATAATGAATTAATTCCCATTAGAACTGTCACGGGATAGAGAATGTGTGTGGATTATAGGAGATTGAACGATGTCACTCGTAAGGACTTCTTTCCTTTATCATTCATGGACCAGATGCTTGAAAGGCTTGCAGGTCACTCTTATTACTGCTTCTTAGATGGCTATTCTGGTTACAATCAAATAACAGTAGATCCAGAGGATCAAGAGAAGACAGCTTTCACTTGCCCCTTTGGTAGTTTTGCTTATAGACGGATGCCCTTCGGTCTTTGCAATGCTCCAGCTACTTTTCAGAGGTGCATGTTGTCTATCTTCTCTGACATGAATGAGAGATTTATTGAGGTATTCATGGATGATTTCTCTGTTTTTGGCACTTCTTATGATACTTGCTTGGCTAATTTGTCTCGTGTGCTCCAAAGATGTCAGGATAGTAACTTGGTACTCAATTGGGAAAAATGTCATTTTATGGTACACCTGATTGGGATCTACCGTTTGAGCTGATGTGTGATGCCAGTGACTACGCCATAGGGGCTGTTTTGGGGAAAAGGAAGAATAAGTTGTTACATGTTATATATTATGCAAGTAAAGTTCTGAATGAGGCACAGCTGAACTATGCAACAACTGAGAAGGAGATGCTTGCAGTTATTTATGCATTAGATAAGTTTAGACAGTATTTGATTGGTTCCAAAGTTATTATTTTTACGATCATGCTGTTCTAAAATATCTCTTGACTAAGCTAGACGCTAAGCCAAGGCTTCTCCGTTGGATGCTGCTACTCCAAGAGTTTAAGATTGAAATCAAAGACAAGAAAGGGGTAGAGAATGTGGTAGCCGATCACTTGTCTAGGATTCAAAGTTAAGGAGTTGCAAGATGATTCGAAATGGAGATTCATGATGAATTCCCTGATGAGTATGTCTTGGCAATTAGCAAGTGTACCTTGGTTTGCTGATTTTGCTAATTATAAGGCCATTGGGATGATACCGTGAGGGACTAACATGGCAGCAGAGGAAGAAGTTCATGCATGATATTCGGCGGTATATCTGGGATGAGGCTTTCTTATTTTTCAGGTGTGCAGATGGAATGCTCCGTCGCTGTATCCCAGAGGAGGAAACTCATAAGATCCTCTAGCATTGTCACGGTTCAGATTATGGTGGACATTTCGCTGGAGAACGCACTGCTGCTAAGGTACTACAAAGCGGTTTCTATTGGCCTACATTGTACAAGGATGCTAGGAAGTTTGTGGAGCAATGTGATCGTTGCCAAAGAACAGGGAATATTTCTAGGAGACATGAGATGCCACTCAACAACATTCTTGTTATTGAGATATTTGATGTGTGGGGAATTGATTTTATGGGGCCATTCCCAAGTTCTTTTAACAACAAGTACATTCTTGTAGCTGTGGACTATGTCTCAAAGTGGGTGGAGGCAATTGCTCTTCCCACTAATGAAGCTAAGGTGGTGGTATCCTTTCTCAAAAAGAATATATTCAGCAGGTTCGGGTACCGAGGTCCATTATCAGTGACGGAGGCACTCATTTTTGTAACCGACAGTTTCAATCATTGCTTAGCAAATATGGTGTCACTCATCGTGTCACTACTCCATATCACCCACAAACTAGTGGGCAAGTGGAGATTTCTAATAGGGAATTGAAGCAAATTCGGAGAAGACCGTTGGGAAGTCAAGGAAGGATTGGTCCCGTAAGCTTGATGATGCTTTGTGGGCATACCGAACGGCATTCAAGACTCCTATCGGCATGTCACCGTTTCATTTGTTATATGGTAAATCTTGCCACCTTCCAAGTGGAGCTTGAGCATAAGGCACTTTGGGCAACTAAGCCGCTGAATTTTGATGCTAAATCTGCGATGAAAAAGGTTACTTCAGTTGAATGAGCTTGATGAATTCAGAATTTTTGCATATGAGAGTGCTAGCCTCCACAAGGAAAGAACCAAGAGATGGCATGACAGGAGGATTCTTCCAAAAGAGTTTCATCCGGGACAACAGGTATTACTTTATAACTCTCGTTTAAAACTTTTTCCAGGGAAATTGAAGTCTAGGTGGTCAGGACCGTTTGTAGTCAAAGAGGTTACACCTTTTGGTGCAATTGCCATTGCACCAATAGGTTCAGATGACGCTTTTAAAGTAAATGGGCAGAGATTGAAGCCTTACCATGGTGGAGACATTGACAGAGGAAGAACCTCTGTGGCACTGGAAGCTGAGAATTAAGGTGATATCTGTCAGGCTCACGACGTTAAACAAGCGCTGATTGGGAAGCAACCCAATAAGTTTTCTTTCTCATTTTTATTTAGTCTTAGTAGTTATTCGTAGGATACGAAGGATGTGAAAAGTGTGGATCAAATTATAAGTTCCATACTAAAAAAAAAAGGTTGCAAAAAAAAAAGCAAACTTTGTTTTAGGGTTTCTAATCCCTTCCCAGTCGCCACCCCCCCGTTCTTTTTTTTTTATTATTTTTTTTTCCTCTCTCTCTTCAACCTCACTTTCCAACACACCCCTCCTCCTTCTTCTTTCTCTTTCACTCCACCCTCTCCAACCCCCCTCCTCCTTCTTCTTTCTCTCACCTAACCTCCCTCCACCAATCCTGGCCCATCCACCACTCAGGAACCTACTAGTGCCACCGATGAGACCTTAGCTTATCCCACCACACTTAGGCAACTATAACGCCAAGTGCGTTATCTGACCCGGATGGTCGAGGCCCTTTGCATCAAGCAGAATATTGACCCAAATAGTTGTCAACCAGCTGAGGACGACAATGATTCCAACGATGCGGTCACACCAGAGGACGACGATGACCACTCCGATGACTTTTGACGGAGCACCCCATATCAGAGTTAGAGACCTACCCCAGGGGAGTACTTGTTCCTTTCCTTTTATTGATTGTTCCAACATTGAGGACATTGTCTGATTTATGTGTGGGGTAGGGATATGATTTCTTTGGTGTTGCTTGTTCTTATTCAATTGAAAAGAATTCCCTTGAAATTTTTTTGAGTTTTTGTTCAGATTGACCTTAACTTTGAGCATCCCCATCTTAGAGAGTATTATCAAGTAAAACAATAAAAAGGAAAAGAATGTTTCAATTAAGCCCCGAGCATTGAATTTTTGTAGCAACTGAGATGGACTATGAGAATAGGGATTAGTTTGGAATATGATCAACAAATTATTAGTTTTTTTTGAATATTTTGATACCTGATTCCTCTAGGAGATGAGATTATGCCATTTGTTGGCCAAGTAAAACTTTTGTTTAGGGAAATGACTCAAGTGAGTTATTAGAAAAAAAAAAGAAAAAAAAAAGTGAAACACAACTCCAATGACTTCTCTAGATCTACTTAGTAACCGGTGCTGCATCATCCATGTGCAGGGTCGCGTCAAACGGTAAGGTCAAAGAGGGTTATGAGTTGAGCTAAAAACCTCTTGAGGTGCCTGTTGGAGTAACTGAGTAACCGGTGCTGCATCACCCATGTACAGGGTCGCGTCAAAAGGGGACCTACAACGGCTCAAGAAAAGTATAAAAAAGAAAAAAAGAAAAAAAAAAAGAGTTATTTCTTACATGAGGATCCCTATGAAATTAACTGCAAAGCTTGGTTTAGTGGGGGCATTTGAATTTTTCTGGGAGAGGAGGAATTAAGTAGGATAATATTCTTCTACTAATCTTATTGTTGTGCTTATGGCTAAGCCTTTGATCATGGGATGTTAAGAGATTATTATGATTGTTTAAGGCTATTGGCTTAGTGACCCAGTCTTATAAGACATTAACTGAAGAAATTTTGATAACATGATCTGAGTGTGGTGGTAAACTGCTCGCTGTTTAGGGAGTTCAAAAACAATGTCATTCTCAAAAATGTGAGCACCATACAACCTCCTTCCACCTGTTCCTTTGCTTGACACTCCAGAAAGAATGAGAAATCCTTTTTGAATTGTCTCCAGTACTCCCTCCGGAACCTATTAAATGCATTAATCAATCATATAATATAATCATATAATCGCCAGTAAAACTTAAAATTTCTCTCTCTATAGCACTTCATATGGTCTTTAATATAAGATGTATTTGTAGAGTTAATCTTGATTCTAATAAATATTAGACTTGTTTTTCATTTTTGTCAATCTTTTTACAATTTACCCTTAATGCTCCATCAACAATAATCAATGACGTAATTAAAAAAGAAGACTAACGTGTTTAAGAAAATACATGTAATATTAACTAATTCAACTAATTTTCTTAATCTAATTAAGTAAATATGTCTTACTCCCTCCAGTCCTAAATGTAAAATAAAGGTTGACTTTTTTGGAGAGATTAAAAAACCTAATTAATAAATTACTTTAAAATATTTATATTCGTCATTTTTTCTCCAAACTATTTTACGTAACTTATAAATTGATATATAATCTAAGGATACACAACATATGATATGATTAAGTAAATTATTTAGTTTTCATAATCTCTCTAAAAAAGTCAACTTTATCTTATATTTAGGACCGGAGGGAGAGAGTATAAGGAGGGAGTATTATTGTTTACAATATATAAGAAGAGAAAGAAGACATCAACAATACTCTAAATTCAAACATATATGTGAATATATATACACAACTAAGATAGCCATTGAAGGCTATAAGAGGCATGGACAAAATGGAGACTTTTGAAGGAAAAAACCTGGCATAGAAGGAACCAGGGACTCCAGATACGAAGCAAGGACCAACCCCTGAAACCATTTCATGACTGAGTCTGTCCTTGAAGCTGGCAAGAGACCTGAAGATGTTGTTGAAGTCATTGTCTGGAAGATCATTCAAGAAGACTGAGCTTGGTATTCTCGGGACTGATGGTTCAGCTCCCCGCAAAGCTTCTCCACTGTTTTGATTACTTCTGAAACCACAAAAATTGTTTGGACCAGAAAGGCCCAGGTCTGCAATCACGAGGCTTTCTGGGAGGATTTTGCAGTACAATTTGGTTATGGCTTCCTCTCGAATCGGCTGTCAGTGCTAGCACCTTTCTCTGTTTCCCATGCATTATCATCATGAAAAAGAGTTAATTCGTTTTATTCTGTGTCAATCACATAATTAATATGCAACAACTGACATATATACCTGAACTAAGGAACTGTTTGCATAGCTTAGCTTGCCTCTCCAATGCCCCCATTCATGCGTAGCACTTGAGTTACCTCCATTAGATTCTCAGTATTATTTCTCTTCAATGACCCCTATGCTTGTCTCTTCGATTTCTGCATCACTCACTTTGTGTGTTTAAATGTGAGTTTTGCGGAATCTATTTATTCATGCTGGTGCCTTTTTTATTTACAGGAAAAGTAAAATGATTGAATGCGAACACACTCGAAGCCTTCCTTTCTAAAAATTGTATTTAAGCATTATTTTATTCTCTCCAACAAATCTCAATTTGTCATTTTCTTCATTCAAATTAAGTAGTTACAATCAATGACCTTCTGGTAACGTCGAGATTATATATCTTGATTATTCAATACAAAAAAGAAATTGATTACGATCAGATTATCTTATCAAGCTAGCCCATGGCCATACTAGTGTATGATCTTTTGTTTTTTTGCCATAGATACGATTATACGAAAGAGGATTACTGTAATTGTAATTAATTTTTCAAAATATACAGAGAGGGGGGATAGCTTGAACCATGTGACGCATATATAGGCACCAAAATATATGTAGAAAATATATGTAGAGATGGAAATAGGTTAGGTCAGACTAGCCTTTAGCTAAATAAAGATATATAAACCAAGCGAACCCAAACTTGAGTTGTCAAAAGATGAAGGATGTTATTTAAGAGACAACTACGAATATGTAAATACAAAGTACGATCGATGGGTCTTGGTGATCACGCTTTCCTGGTCACAGATAAGGTGACATTGATGAACTCAGTTTTCTCTTTGGACATACGATCTGTTAAGATCTCTTCGTACCTCCTGAAAACTTCTTCGATGATGCTCTCTCCAAAGTGGCTGATCAGTAAGGGCTCAGCCACAGCCCTCATACACTTTGCGACATTATAGCCACCGTCACTCGCTACTTCGGACTCACTTAACTCACTGTTTTTTATGTTCCAGCCATCATCGTACGCATTCCAATTCACTGCAGATACCTCCACACGGTTGATGCTAAATGACCCTTCTTTTACCACCTCTCGTTCCACTTCAGATGGGGATGGCGTGTATTGAGGTATATTGAACGAGTCCACCTCCCCTTCTTTTATAATTCCCTGTTCATATAGCACAGTAAACAAGTTAGGTGTTTTTCTAGGTATATCTAAATTTCATAGTTAGATGATAGAGATGGTGAACAGCTAGCTCCTTGATAAGAGCCAAATACTTTCTACAAAAATATAGGAATACTTATGGGACCAATAGTTCATCGTTATTATTAACCTGATTTGTGAATGGCGGCTGTGGAACTAATAGTTCTTTTATAATTCCCTATAACTCATCGTAGTAAAAAAAAGTTACTCATTCCCGACACTTCAACTAATTCATTATAATCAAGAAATGATAGTTAACACTTTAAATATACCATAAATTAAATTAATTCACAATTTTAACCATATTAAATTATGTTGAAAATGAGAGAGACATACAAATTAAAAAGTTACATATATAAACATTGATATATGGAAATAAATTGACAAATAAACATTAATTATTATCCGAGTGATTTATATTGTAGATCAAAACATTCTTTTTGAAGTGACTTATATTGTGGATGAAGGGTATTAATTAGGTATTTTTTGAATGAAAATTAACTATGTATATCTAAATTTCTTAGTTAGATGATAGATGTGGTGAACAGCTAGCTCATTAACATGAGCCACATGTTTTCAAAAATGATATAGGAATTATGGCACCAATAGTTCATCAATATTAAGAGTGTCCGTGATTCGTGAAAGGCAGCAATGGTTCGGACCCAAGAAAAAAAAAAAAAAGGACAGCGGTGGGGCCAATAGTTCAATCTTTTTTCCATTTCAAACAACAAAAAGAAATTAAAAGTATGACTACCATGGTGACCATGTCATTGAGAGCTTTAGCCATGAGTTCCCAAATAAGGCAACCTTCTTTGCTAGAGGGATCGTCACTTCTTCTCCCTAAAAATGTGAGCACCATACTACCTCCTTCCACCACTTCCTTTGCACGACACTCCAGAAAGATTGAGAAATCTTTTTGAAATTGTTGGTAATAGGCCTTCAACACATTCGACGGGCTAGTGCTCGCCATATAGATGTTTCCCTTATTGTTCTCCACTCCCTCGGGAACCTAATTTATGCATTAAGCAATCATATATCATTCATATATAAGAGGAGAAAGAAGACCCCAGCAATAATCTAAATTCAAACGTATATGTGAATATATATATATATGCCTGCACCTGAGATAACCATTGAAGGCTATAAGAGGCATGGACAAAATGGAGACTTTTTGAAGGGAAAAGCCTGCCATAGAAGGAACCAGGGACTCCAGATAAGAAGCAAGGACCATCCCCTGAAACCATTTCATTACTGAGTCTGTCCTTGAAGCTGGCAAGAGACCTGAAGATGTTGTTGAAGTCATTGCCTGGAAGATCATTCAAGGAGACTTGGTATTCTGGGGAATGATGGTTCAGCTCTCGGCAAAGCTTCTCCACCGTTTTGATTACTTCTGAAACCACAAAGAAAGTGTTTGGACCAGAAGAGCAGCCCAAGTCTGCAATCACTAGGCTTTCTGGGAGCATGTTGCTGTACAATTTGGTTATGGCTTCCTCTCGAATCGGCTTTGTCAGTGTCAGCACCTTTTGCTGTTTGCCCCATCACCATAAAAGAGTTATCAGATTTATGCTGCATGCCTTACTCTATGTTCTCTAAAACATTGGCCCTTAATGTAAGAACCCGTTCATAATATAATTTACATTATGAGTGAGAGCCTGTATTAAGGACTGAACGTACATATATACCACTTACATAGCAGCAAATTAAAGAAGATGCAAATCATTAATTGAAAGTGGTACTTATAATTATGAATGAATGATCAAACCTGAACTAAGGAATTGTTTGCATAGCTTGCATCTCCAATTCCCCCATTCATGTGCAGCACTTGAGTTACCTCCATTATTCTTAGTATCTTTGATCTTTCTGTCTGATGATGATTCTCTTTTGTATATATGATTTCTTTATCTCGCGATTGTGTGAGTTGTGTGTGTTTTGAGGAATCTATTTATAGATGGTGCAGCTCTCTTATACGCGGGAGAGAGCTGCACCAGGTAGATGTGAGCGCACGGGCCCCATGTTTTACTCAGTATTTAACATTTATAAATAATGTGATTGGTGTGTGGCCCGCGAAAAAATTTGATTGATGGTTAGTTCCTCTAGTCCTTATTATAAAGCACTGACTAGCAAGTTTATTTAGTCTTTTTTATAAGGCACTTGCTTGTTCTCAATGAGCATTGATTATTTTTTTCATGTCTGCCCCTAATTAGTAAAGGTAATGGGTGAGAGTAATAATTAATACAATATTAGAGTTTAGTGCAATTAGTAGGGGTACTATTGGAAATTACTTAAATTCTAGGACTACTTTATTGATTTTAACTACTTTTATTGGTTTGTGAGAAAAGTTAGTTGGTACCTTATGATAAGGATCAGAAGGAGTATAAATTAGCGGCACAGATCACTCCGTACGTAACTGATATGAGGTAAGCAGTAGTGAGGTAATCAAGATTCTGATTCTCTAACGCTGGCAAAGTTCGCCAATTAATTTGACCGTTTTATTTCCTTCAACAAACCTCATTTTGTCGCTTTGTTCCGCTGAACCATGAACATCATCATGCATGGTCCTCCTACATCTTTTTCTAAAGGTGGGGGGTAGGTAAATGACTAATTTATATAAATTTAAAAAAAAAAACTAATTTAGTTATACTCCCCACCTCTCTCTAATTGTAATAGGTAGTAGGCAAATTGCTAATTTATATAAATTAAAAATAATTGCTTAATTTAGTTATTTGTAAAAAAAAAATAAAAATTGTATGTGCTGATTTCCTTTAAATATCTCCATTATTTTAATTATTTGTATTGAAAATTATCTTTAAACTATATAATCCCTTCTTTTAAGCATTGATTTTACATATCATATATAACTAAGTGGGGTAGTTTGAGAGAAACATATAATAAATATGAGAAACAAAGTAGATAAAAATCTTATATTTAGAACTAAAATAATCCAAAAAGTATAACTACCAAACATTTAGGGCGGCTGGCCATGCGTGCATTTATGAGGCCATGCGTAGATATTAACTATCGGGGTTCACGGCGGCAAGGGTGTGAGTCAGCTTGAGGGAGGGCTGCCGTCCTACTGGTTTCGCCGAGATGTGTAGAGGGCATTGAGCTAGAGAGACAGAGAGAGGGAGGCCAAGATAATAAGCGGTGGTTGTGAATTTTTTTTTGGATTCCAATTGATTCAACCTTGTGAATATTTATTACTCCCTTTGTCCTAAATTTATCACATATTTTTTCGTTACTACATCACATATTTTAAGAGTTGATATTGATTTTAAATATAAGACATATTTTTTATATTTGTCAATATTTTTCTAATTTACCCATATATATTGATGATCTTTCTACAATAATCAAGGAAGAGAGAGAATTCAGGAATTAAAGAATATAATTCGGGTGTTTTAGAAAATATATGTTATATTAATTAATTTAACTATAACTTCCTTAATTTAATCAAATTAGATAAATATGTTTTATATTAACAAGGAGTACCAATTTTGTTGATCATGGTTTTATAGCTATCAAACACATTGTCCACATAAGTAACACAATCAAGATTGAAATTCCTTCGGATTTTAATCATTATCAAAGTTGAAAATATTAATTGTTTTCCGAGCATTGTGATCTTTTTTACTATTTCTGATCCTAAATATAAGACATATTTATAGTGTAATTTGTATTATAAACTATGTCTCATATTTAAGACCGAATGAGTATTTGAATATAGTCCGTACTATTTTACATTATGCAAAGGGTTAAGGTGCAAAAATAGACATGTGCTTTTGTCGGAGGAGCGTCCAGTAGCAAATATTTTTTTTAGGTGTAAAAGTGACTATGTGGTTACGAAATAGGGGCAAAAGTCACAGTAACCGTTAGGGGGTAGGACGTTAACCGTTAAGTTGGAAGGTTTAACTAAAATTAATGACGTGACCGCTGACTAGGATTGTCTAATTGATGACTTAGAAAAAGAATGATTTATTTATCTAGAAAAATATTATTATTATTTTTTATTTTTTATTTTTGCATCAAATCGAAGTGTGTTTGCTTATGTGATTCTGGAAGCCATGAATTTTAGAAGCTTGGAAGATTTCTGGGCTTTCTACATGACCCAACATTCGAAGCCATCTACAAGGCGTTGGCACTTTGTGGGCACACTCTTCAATATCATCTTCTTCCTCTGCTCTCTTTTATTTAGATGGTGGTTCTTGGTTTTCGCACCTCTCTCTGGGTATGGATGTGCTTGGTACAGTAATTTATCTTTTATTTATCTAAATTGATTTATGTTATTTATCTTTTATAAATTATCCTCAATCTCCGCTGACTTGCAACAAATGGACTCAGACTCATCGAGGTGGGAAATCTGGAGGAAAAACTAGGGTTCAATCCGCCATCAATCCCAAATCTCAAAGCCTTCTTCTTCTCCATCGACGACTCCACATAATCGAAGCTCTCTGGGCAAGACTGTATCCTCCACAAGAAATTGATTCCAACAATCAATTGGAGGTTTAGGAGAGAGATGAAACCGACAAGAAATTGATCAATCAATTGGAGGTTTAGGAGGGGTTGCTGCCAACTTGTGGGGTTGCAGATCTGATCTAGACTGTATCCTCCACTGTTTATCTTCTTCGGTTTACTATTGTTCATCTTCTTCGGCTTTTTTTCTTCAGATTTTTTCCCCAAATCACGAATCTGATCGATGATGTTTTCCCCCTAGATTCGTGTTCGGGTTTCTGAATCGCTTCTGGGTTTTTGATCTTCGGATTTTCTCTCCAGATCTTTTTTTAATCCAGGAAGGAAGACGAGGGAAGCTATTTTATTTAGTTTTTGGGGTACAAGTTTCAGAAAACAAGAACAGTTTATTGAGCCATAACCATTCATCAGATCAAGATTTTTCAGAGAAACTGCAGTTTGTCAGGATTTCTAGTAGCCACCATCAAACCCTGCAATTGGTACCTGAAGAATCTTCTGATATAGCGTTATTTGTGAAGACGATCTTGTTTGTGAATATTGTAATATACAGGATTTTTGTTGTTGTTTTGAGTTGCATTTGTATTGAGCCGTTGCTTTGTTGGCGGAGTTTTGTTCTTGATGTTTGAATGGGGGTTGAACCTGGGTTCCTTTATTTTTTTTCCAGAAATTCTTTTCCAGAAAGATTGGACGGGGAAAGAGAATTTGATTTTTTGAGTACCAGTCAAAAGTTCCAGATGTATGTATTTCAATCAAACAAGAGTCAAGACTTAACTTATGTGGCAGTGTGTTTAATGGAAAAATCAGACCCTACTGCCATGTCAGCTTGAGATAACGGACGTCAACTTCAGATAACGGTTACTGTGACTTTTGCCCCTATTTCGTAACCACATAGTCACTTTTGCACCTAAAAAAAATATTTGCTACTGAACGCTTTTCCGATAAAAACACATGTCTATTTTTGCACCTTAACCCTTATGCAAATGAAGATTTTATGAATTGTGTGGCTGTGTGAAATCTTAATTCTGGAGAGTTATGTCATTCACATCCTTTCAGTTAAATCAATCAAGAGATTTTAAATGTGGAGAGATCAGGTAAGAAAATTCAAGCGAAAATTGTATTTAGGTTTCGAATAAAGAAGTTTATAATAAAATGGTTTTTTGAAATCTTAAAATTGTAGTGAAATTTTATGGGATTTTTTTACAATATTTTCTTTATGTGAAAATACACAAATGCCTCTATGTACTTGTGTTGACAAACACTACTACAAAAAGACCCTTTGGAGTCCCAAAATAAGCCCTTTTAACGTCCAAAAAAAATACCCCCCAAAAATTTTCCCCTCAAAATAAAATATCTGCCAAAAATTTTCTCTGATTTTGGGAGTCCCAAATAATATTTTGGGACTCCAAAAAGTTTCCCCAGCTCCCAAAAAAATTCATCCCTGCCCAAAAATTTATTTTTGGAGTCCCAAATTATATTTTGGGACTCCAAAAAGTTTCCCCTGCTCGCCAAAAATTCATCCCTACCCAAAAATTTTATTTTTGGAGTCCCAAATTGTATTTTGGGACTCCAAAAATGTTCCAAGGCCAAAATAATTACAAGAATGCCATCATGTTCACTTTTTACATCCCTTTTTTAAATAGGGACGTCTTTTAGGGTAGTAATAGCCCATTTTTGTAGTAGTGAAATGACAAGTCCATAAACATTTTGACAAGATTATGAGTATGTTTTGACAAGTTCAAGTGTATGTATTGATAAGTCCATGGGCCTTTATAGGGTATTTGTGTATTTTCATATATGAAAAATATTATTAAAAAAAATCTCATGAAACTTCACCATAATTTTAAGATTTTAAAGGACTATTTTATCATGTTTTCCCTTACGAGCTAGGTACAATTTTCAACACAGGAGGGTGTGTTACGCACACGTTTGACCAAATACAGATAATGTCATTTATTTAAGTCTTATCAGTCCTTTGACAAATATATATATATATATATATATATATATATATATATATATTATCAGTCCTAATTCTTGGGTATCGATGGGGTCTCAGAGCTCAAATACTCAGGCACCTACGTGACATAAGAACAGATTTATTTTTTCTGTCCATGCACTCTCCCTGGTGTATGAAAGGGCATTGGGTACCATATTTATATTTGGTATACTTTTAAGAAAAAATGAGAGTCAAGTTTTAAGGACCATAAAAAATTATAAAAAAAGTCCAACAGAAATTCTCATATCAAAAAAATTCATTTATATTTGGTATACTTTTAAGAAAAAATGACAGTCAAGTTTTAAGGACCATAAAAAATTATAAAAAAAGTCCAACAGAAATTCTCATATCAAAAAAATAATTTTTTTGATATTATTTCTATTAACAACAGCAAGTACTATATTTACATCAAAATTTAAAAAAAATTCCTAGGAATTTTTTTGATATTATTTCTATTAACAACAGGAAGTACTATATTTACAATAAAAAGTGTTATATTTATTTCAAGGACCAAAAAGGGTATTTACTCATTTAAAAACCTGGTCATTCACAACAGAAAAGAAAAAAACCTATATTTACAATAGGAAGTATCATATTCACAATAAAATTTAAACACCTGAATTTTGTTTCAGACTCAAATCCCTAAGCGTATAGAGGTCATTTACAACAGAAAAAGACTAGATTTATAATAGAAAGTGCTATATTCACAACAAAATTTTAAATTTGACCATTCACAACAGATAATTTTAATGGGGATGAATAGGAAGTGCTTATGATATATAAAATCAGCTATGTCTTGATGAATTTTTGTTAGATAATTTTAATTTTATGTAGTGATATTTAGTGGGGATGTTTATTTTGATTTTCCTGTATCAGATTCATGCATTGACTTCTAATTTATATCAATTATCTGTTATATATATATATGTTATGTTGATAAGTAAAAATAGTAAGGAAGCTAAATAAGTTACATAATCATATAATATGTTGTGTATGATTAAATTAAATAGTTTATAAATTAGACAAATTAGTTTGAAGAAAAAAAACCATAAATACAAGTAGTTTAAAGTAATTTAATTAACTTCTTTAATTTCCTTTAAAAAATGAATCATATCTTATATTTGACCTATATTTAAGATGGAAAATATTACTAATTAAATTGAATTGGATGTGTGTGAACGCCTAACGATGACATCATACTCCTGAGGTGGTCATGCCTCATGAGTTTTTGATTAAATGCTTTTTACTATAATCTATTCTTTTTATTTTCTTGCCAGCTTTAGTGTAATCTATTCAATTTAATTTGTGATGCATTAGTTTTAGCAACCCTAGCTCTCGAAGTCCGTTTGGATGCAGCTTTTGGAGAATAATTTTTGAGATTTACGAGGTAAAAATAACTTTTGGATAATGGTTTTTGGAGAATATATAGTTTTTGGATAAAAATGATAGGGAGAATTACACACAGGTCCCAAGGATGACAAAAAAATACAATTAGGTCCCAACAAGAATTCACATTACACAGAAGTCCCAAGGGACCTGGTTGTAATTATTTGTGAATGTACAATTACCAATTTGACCTTCCTTCCAATTCCTCTCTCTCTCTCCGTTCTCCTCTCTCTCTCCTCTCTCTCCGGACTCACGGCCTTGATCCGGTTGCTCCAGCACACACCCATCAACTAAATCAACCCCAAAAATCAAAACCTTTGGTTGAGGATTCCAGATGAAAGCGAACAAGATATCAGAATCCAAAAGAGTAAGCCAAATTTTGCATTTTTAGGTAGGAATAAAACGATTTACTTATAAAAAAAAAGGTAGGAACCAGAGAAAAACAACAACTCAATAGCGAACACTTGGCAGGCGAAATTGAAGACTGTAACATCCCATTTTGAAACGCGGAAATTTTTTTTTTCAATCAGAGTAGAGCAATAGAGCGAAAGAGTAATTGGTTCGTAGCCAAAACATTAACCATTGTGTAACATTGTATTGATTACAGTAATCCTAAGATTCGGAAAGTAAACAACAGAGAACGGTAAGGTAATACGTAAGGCGGTAAAGATAAAGGTGACTTCGTCCGCAAGTCTACACCTGCTGCTTGCCCCGGTCTTCGATTCGCGGTCCTCCGGACCCTGAAGCTATAGCTGAGATTCAATTTACCACATTGAATCTCAGGTAACGGTTAACCTCATACTCAAACAATACAGTATACAGACAACATATAGTCTAGAGCTGTAACATCCCAACTTTTACAAGCAGTATAAATTTTTTTTTGTCAAACATGATTTCAAAATGATCAGAGTAGAGCAATGGAGCAATTGAGTAACTGATATGTATATATAAAGTGCCGTAAGTTTGGCTGGATACAACAGCGGTACAGAAACCGTGTGGTTCAAAAGTGTATAACAACAGAAAGAAATCTTCAGCCGGATCTTCAAGCAAGTCTCCCGCTGAGTTTCTACGCAGGCTGCTTGTCTTTCTCTGCAGCTCTCGGCCCTCACGATCCTGAAGCTATGTTAAGGGCTGAGACCCGCACCGGATCTCAGTAACGGTTAACCTCATGTTTATGTATACATGCACCCAAAGATACGATGCATTGCACCCAAGATACGACATATTGCACCCAAGATACGAGACATATCCTCTAACCACTATATGTACTCAAACAGTATAACACTCCTACACACATACCACATATATGCATACCATAAACATCAGAGTTAGTGTTACAGTACGCGAACGTACCTTCGTTGACGGTAGACGGTACTTCCGTCGGAAATCGTACTTTTTACTAAACGACACGTTTACGGAAAAATAAACGTCCAACAACGGCACGTCGGACAACGTAACGCAAGCAGATCGAGTTTCGATATCCTATAAGGGTAATATCACTTTCATTAGTGATTTGACATTACGACCGGCATTTTAGGTAAAAATTACCATTTTGCCCCTATACCCCTAATTGGCGGAATTTCGCCAGCACTTCGTTACTTTGGCTCCGATTTTCCCAAAATTTTGCCAGAACTTCGACCCAATGATAATTTTCGAAATAATAACATTTCTAACCATAAAAACATGATAACAACACTACTCTTGAATCTTTAAGATCAAAGCATAAACTAATTATGACTACAAAAACTACAAAAGCTAAAAGACTAGCTAGAACACTTACCCTGAAGAACTTCCTCCCCCTTCTTTCTTCCCACTATGATTTTCTCTCTACTCTTGCTTCTCTAAAACTCATCCACTTTGGTATGAGTTGGTGTGTGAAATTATGAAGAACCTAAGCTCCTATTTATAGAGAAATCTTAGGACCCATTTGGCATTACAATTTTGCTCCAATTTCCCTAAGCCATTCGAAATGCATGGCTCCATTTGGCCAAGGATGTGGCCTTGTTGGCTTCCTCTCTATCTCTCTTTAGTCAAGTAGAATTTGTGGCTTTAGATGGAGCCTATGTGTCTCTTTGGTTGCAACATGCTTTCCCTTCTTCCTTCCTCCAAAACCGTCCCCCACTCTCTCTCATATCCTCTTCCCTTTTTCAAACCTTGTTGGCCATTATCTCTTCCACATATTCTACCTTTCAAGTGATGTGGCCTCTTGTGGTTCAAGGGTTACTTTTGTTGACTCTTCAAAGTGATTAGCAAAGCTTAATTAACCTCCTAATCAAATGATTAATTGTTCTAGTATTGCACCTCTCATTGATTAATTAGTCTACCCCATAATCTAGCTATTAAAGCATCATTAGTAATTTAATCTCATATTAAGGGTTTTATTTAATTAACTTTGGATATCTTCTTCATTCATGTCTAAATAATTAGCCATTAACTACTTTATTAATCCCTTTCCAACTGTTGACAATTTTAGTATTAATTATTATCTCATAACTTTTGTATTGATATTTTTGCTTTCATGTCTCCTGCATTATCTTAGCATCTACGGGGGTATTATGGTCATTCCTTTACTTTTTGAGTATTCTTCTACAATTTCTCCAATTTTGTAACTTAATAAATTACCTAAATTAGGGACAATATCCTTCCCTATTTCAAATAGATTTTTACTTGCTTCTTTTATAGCTTTCACAGGGTACTTATAACCCATATAATGTGTTTAGGGACCTATTTGCGAATCTTCAAACGTTTTAGGGACCTAATTGCAAACTATCTAATTTCAAGGGAATTACCCTAACAACAAGGTAAACTCAATACAAGGTGTTTGAGACCTCATATTCACCTATTTTCAATAGGTATATTTCCTAATTTTTGATATTTACCCTAAGTCAGATTTTAGGGTATTACAAGAGCAAATACAACAGTATATCACTACATAAGCATATAGCAGATGCATGATCAGTATGTCGACAGAACATAAGCACAGAGCAATATGTAAAGCCCCATAGGGTAAACAATAACAACAACGGCCTGCACTATTCACCAGTGCCACGATACTCACTCGTGTCCTCAGCGCTAGGAAAACATAACGGCGTTACTAAGACATAACCCGTATAAAACTGTCTGTATAACGGTCTACGAACGTATCTTTGACATATATGCATTTAAGAAGTACAAGATTAGTGTTACAGTACGCGTCCGTACTTTCGTTGACGTACGTAGATGTTTCTGCGAAATCGTACTTTTCGACGGAAAAGCGGTTTGTCCGACAAATGCACGTTAGACAACAGTAACGACAGCAAGTTAGGATTTCTGACGTCCTATAAGAGTAATATCACTTTTATTAGTGATTTGATACTAAATCTGGCATTTTAGGTAAAAATTATCATTTTGCCCTTCTACCCCTAATTGGCGGAATTTCGCCAGCACGACACTACTTTAACTACCAATTTTCGGGGACTCAATCCCTGCCAAGTTTTACCTCTTTAGGCATCTTTCAATGCAATGAGGCCTAAAACAATAGTAGGAATCTCACTCCCTACTTACTAAATCTATCTAACAATTCTACTAACAACCGAACTAAAAAGCTAAAGACCGTAGGACTTACCCGTTGAAGACTTCTCCCCGATCGGTCCCCGTTTCGCGTAATCTCAGAAAATCTCGAAATTCTGAATCCATAACTTTGAAGATTTTCTCTTCCTCATCAACAATATCTAATTTAACTTAGATTTCGGTCTCTTACAGGGTTCCAACAGTTCAGTTGAAGTTTTCCCGAAAAACGTGTCTGAACGCGTCCGGTTTCAGAACGCATTTCTGGAATCATCAACTTCTTCAGAAAAATTCACTGATTCCAAATATGTCCAGATAAATTCAAACTCATTCCTAGATGTTGAGTTAGAATTTATTTTCTTCATATCCAAAAATATGCCTATCTACATTTTTCCTTATTTTGTTTTATTAGGAAAATGCACAAACGGCTTTAATTAACTTCCGAAGAGTCTAACGGAAGATAAAATTCCACCGATTAATATTCTATCCCGACTTTGGAAATCCCATTCCTATATCTCTAGATAGGATCCGTTTCCTAATTATTAAATTACTATTCATCATTTTTACTTTAATTAATTATATTATTAAAATATTTGCAAGTTGCAAGAATTATTTTTCATTTCATTTTCATTTTTTTTTTCCTTTTTCTTGGCCCAATTTCGGCTGGCCCTCTTTTATTTTTAATAAATATTTATTTTTTATTTAATTAATTATTTAATCATTTACTTATTTAATTTCTCCCAAAAATTCCACACACAAAAAACCCTAATTGGTCCTTTCTTGTATTTAGGCTTAAAAATACCTAAACTCAACTATTTTTCTCCAAAATTTCCAATTAATTAACAAATATATTTTTACTAATTTTAAGCCAAAAACCACTAATTTTAGGGTTTTACATAATTACCTGTGAATTTCTTTTGCTTATGCTTAAGTAATTAGCCCAATATTACTTAATTACTTAATTATCACGAGTTGATAATTTTCTTACTTAGAACAATTCATTACCTTCATACTCTTGCATTAACATTAGAATTTCCATGCCTCTTATAATATTCTATAGTTTGCAAGGGTATTATGGTCTTTTTATTACCTTTTGGATATTCTTATACAATTTCTCCAAGTTCATAATTTATTAAATTACCATAATTAGAGATAATATATTCTCCTAATTCACTTGGTCATTTTACTGCCTTTTAGGATTTTTCATAGTTATTCATGTCCCTTAGGGGCATTTTCGTCGTTTTGGTACTTTGGCCCTTAAATTCCCTGATTTCCTACAGAAATTTAACTTAGAATTTTAGACTATTTTTACACAAGTCTGGAGACATTAATTTCACTTATCAGAAATATCTATTTTATTCATAATATTCCAGATAATAAAATCCGGGTATTACAAAGACAAACCTGATTTTGCTTCTGATATCGTTTTCAAATTTTGTTGTAAATCTATACTTTGTCTATTGTAAATTTATACTTTGTTTGTTGTAAATAGCCTCTGGAAGTCAAAAATGGAAAAACTCGTTTTCAAATTTTGTTGTAAATCTATACTTTGTCTATTGTAAATTTATACTTTGTCTGTTGTAAATAGCCTCTGGAAGTCAAAACTGAATTTTGTTGTAAATCTATACTTTTTCTGTTGTAAATTTATACTTTGTCTGTTGTAAATAGCCTCTGGAAGTCAAAAATGGAAAAAAAAAAACTCGTTTTCAAATTTTGTTGTAAATCTATACTTTGTCTGTTGTAAATTTATACTTTGTCTCATTGTAAATAGCCTCGGAAGTCAAAAATGGAAAAAACTCATTTTCAAATTTTGTTGTAAATCTATACTTTGTCTCATTGTAAATTTATACTTTGTCTCATTGTAAATAGCCTCGGAAGTCAAATATGGAAAAAACTCGTTTTCAAATTTTGTTGTAAATCTATACTTTGTCATTGTAAATTTCCCTTGTCCAGAATGATCATTTTACATTCACATATAATTACACAGAAGTCCCTAGGGACTTCTGTGTAATGTGAATTCTTGTTGGGACCTAATTGTATTTTTTTGTCATCTTTGGGACCTGTGTGTAATTCTCCCAAAATGATATTATTTAGATATTGTTATTAGAATAGCTTTTGGAGGGTCAAATTTACCAAAAAAGACGTTAGCTTTTTGTATAATTGCATTTAAAGGATAATGTTGTATTTTAAATATTATAAACATTATATTTCATAATAAATATCAAAAGTTACATAAAATTGTTAGAAAAAATAAATTTATACCATTAGTAAATTATGTAACATGATAAAAATTAAATAATTAATAAATTGTATAGACAAAAGTATTTTTAACATATAAAAATATTTTGGTATAATTGAATATACCAAAATATTTTTAATATGGTTGTATTTTAAGTCTTTCTAACATTAAATTTTATAATAAGGTTACTAATTAATATTGAAAAAATAATTCTCACGACGTTAAAAATTTATTAGTTTATTCAAATCAATTATTACTTGTCATTATATAGGGTTAAAGGAGAAATTCCTTGATACCAATGAATGCAAGCGTTTCTATCAGTTGGAGAGTGTAAATTTAGGCAAGCAAAATCAAGCACCTAGACCAGAGAGTCAAACCAAGATGCTCTCCACAACATTTTATCAAATACAAAATTACAAAATCACAAAATCACAAAATCAAAAGAGACGCCACAGTCTTGGGTCAAGAAACAGATGTTTACTCAAATGTAAAGTGAACCTGAAGTTCGATAAATTCAATTCAAACAAGACTTTTAGAAAGATAGAACTCTAGAGTCTTGACCAAGAAGCATCGATCACTTTGAACTTGCCTCAGATGGGACGGCTCCAGTGATGCTATGAATGCTATGAAGACGTTAAATTGGGATCTCGATTTTCTGATCCTTGTATCTTGCAAACTATGGACTAAACCACAGCCCAGGGGAAACGATGGACAGAAAATAGGGTTCGACTTGCTGTTGATATGAAAAAGACTGTGTCGTCAAATAGGTAGAAAGCAGGAGCCATAAAGAGAAGATCAGAGAACCAGAAGGGGATCTAGACGACGAGATCGGGAATGTGTTGGGAGAGAGAGGAGGTACATGTTCTACGGAGGGCATTTTGGGTTTTCTTCATTGATGGTGGAGCCCACTTTTATTTTGAACTTTGCAAAGAAAGCTGAAAATGAAAAAAAAAAGGGATTTTACCAGACCTAAGTTTTAGTCCAAAAACCTAGGATAGCTTTGGGGTATAGAATAACTTTTGAAAAAAAAGTGGGATATTTGATAGACTTATAACAAAATCTAGGTTTTAGAACCCCCAAATAAACCAGTACAGTTTGGGAGGAATTGAGAATACAACAGTTGGCTTCATTAGAGAGGAACGGAGGAGAGAGAATAAACAATGAAAGGGGAATTTTGAAACAATAGCCAAATAGCAGGGGAGCTCATTGGTAATTATCAAATTCATGTGATTTTTTTGCCTATGTTTCGTTCGAGGGACTAAACTGTCACTTTGCCATGTGAGTTACTTAACTCAATGTCAATCTCATGCATACATATGTGTAGAGGTGGGGAATTGGGCCAAGCCTAATGGACCAGCCCTTCAAACTTGAAAATTGGAGGAGCTTAATGAAATAAGTCCTGCAGGGCCAGCCCTGTAGAGCCTCGGGTTTAAAAGCCGGTCCTGCAGGCCCTTTTAATTCATTGTTATTATTTTTTGGATGCATAGATTCACATATGATGGCAATTTACTAATTTATATGTATTTTTTATTTGTTAGAGTTATTTATTTATTTAAGTACAAAAACATAATTACATAATAACTATACTATGATTTTATGATTTGGTTTATTATTTGTTACAAATAAAGATTATAGATGTGTTCATGATGCGGGAGAAGAAATTCATGAGATTCTTACTCATGAAGAAGAGCCTACTACTCAAAGTGAAGCACAATCAAATGTCTTTGAAATTGATAATAGTGACAAAGAATATGAAAATGATAGTCATCATACTAATGTTGTTTAATGGTATGCTTCTTATGTTTTATGTGAGTTATTTGTGAATAATAGTTTGTTTTTGGTTACGAATTAGTGAATGTGTTTTTTTGTTGGATGATTTTGTGTTGTTTGGATATTAATGTTGGCAACATTTATTTAATAAATTAGAACTTTAATTGTTGTAATGTACTAATTACATTTCTTTAGGAAAAAAACGGAGGAAAAATAGTTAAAATTTAGAATAGTAACTTTTGGGCCCTGTAAAGCCGGCCCTGACTCTGATGCTTTTGGGCCGGGCTTTGGAAAACATATGTTTTTCTTATCCTATGCCCTTTATGGGCTAGCCTTGTAGGGCCGGCCTGACCCTGATTCCCAACTCTACATATGTACGTTTATTACAATAGAATATTCAGTAATGATGTTGGGAAATAGAATATTCCCAACTCTATATATATATATTCAGTAATGACGACATGATATTGAGTCAGCGTGTAATTTTGTCCCTGACAATGTCCAGAGTCCATTCATAGACCTCTTTGTCAACAGTTTATACGTAGATCAACAAGTAGTTATACCTATTTTTAACAACTTCATAAGTCTATTTTGACAACGATATTTTATACCTGGAGAATTTTTAAAACTTTAGTACTTATTATCTCAAATTTCACATCAGTAGCTTATGCGTAGATTAACAAGTGGTTATACCTATTTTGACAACGATTTTTTATACCTGGAGAATTTTTGATGTTTTTGAAACTTCAATACTTATTGTCTCAAATTTCACATCAATAGCTTATAAATATTTTAACAACTTCTTGTGCCTATTTTCACCACATCAACAACCATTTTGACAACGATAACTTTGTACCTAGAGAATTTTTGAAACTTTCGTACTTATTGTCCAAAATTTCATATCAGTATCTTATATGTATTTTAACAATTTCTTATGTCTATTTTGACAATACCAACAACCATTTTAACAACAATATTTTCATACTTGATTTTTTTTTGAAACTTCAATACTATGCCTACAATACAAGATTTAAAAATAAACAGAAGAGGGTGCAGGGGATACTGACTAGTTAGAAGGTGGCGGGAGTTTTGGAGAGCCTCAACTAAGAAGGGGTCAACCAATGACTCTGTCTTTGAACACAGAAGTTCCATCAACAGAAACAAATGAAGAATCCATGGCTAAGAACAATCTCCAAAAATTCAATCAAGAAACTTCTTCTCCTTCTTTCTATAATCCCTCGCTTTGAGTGCTGAAGTCCCATCGACAGAAATAGACGAGCCTCCTTCTCTTGCCTTTTCCTTGTTTATCATGAGGGTAACTTTGTCATTTCACATTAACAACTAATCACACAAAATTCCCTAAGGACTTTTTTGTTAGGGGAATTTGGTATGAGACTTTTTTGTGATTCAAATTTTCCCTTAGCTTGATTCAACCTTGTGAATATTTATTACTCCCTTGTCCTTAATTACATGATATATTTTTGGAGTTAATATTGATCCTAAATATCATATATAGTTTTTATATTTGTTAAACTTTTTCTAATTTACCCCATATATATTGATGATCCTTTTGCAATAATCAAGGAAGAGAGAGAATGAATATTGATGATCCTAGTGGGAACCGCAGATTGTAACAACCCAATTTCCAAAAGCAGTATAAATTTTTTTTTTTAAAACATCCTTTCAAAATGATCAGAGTAGAGCATTGGAGCGATTGAGTAACTGATATGTACATATAAAATGCCGTAAGTCATTTGGATACAACGGTACAAAAACCGTGTGGTTCAAAGGTATAATACAACGAAAGAAATCTTCAAGCTGGATCTTCTACGTGGCTGCTTGCTTCTCTTCTCGGCTCTCAGGTCCTCAGGACCACGAAGCTATAGGTGAGATCCAATTTACCCCATTGGATCTCGGGTAATGGTTAACCTCATGCTTATAAACAGTATATGTACAACGGTATTTCTAATTTCACAACATTGATCAAGCGGTACAACAACATAAAGCGTAATAGTGATCTAAGTACGATTCCTTAATCACGGTGTGTCTAAGTACGGTTCCATAGGCACGGAGTATCTAAGTACGGTTCCATAGACACGGGTATCTAAGTACGGTTCCATAGACACGGGTATCTAAGTACGGTTCCATAGACACGGAGTATCTAAGTACGGTTCCATAGACACGGGGTATCTAAGTACGGTTCCTTAGACACGGGGTATCTAAGTACGGTTCCATAGACACGGGGTATCTAAGTACGGTTCCATAGATACGGTGCATCTAGCACCGAATAGAATGGCCAGGTAAGTGTCTATCATGGGGGGCCTCACCGACTTTACGGCGACTAAATGGCACACCCACATAGACTAGCCTTGCCTTCGGCACCAAACTATTCACATAACATATTATCACATATAATCATTCAATAATCATCAGATTAGTGTTACGATCTGCGAACGTACCTTCGTTGGCAACGTTAGGTACTACGGCGGAAACGTACTTTCTACGGAGAAACGTGCAAGAAGAACTTCGACGCCATCATGATTTTCGAAAATAAAGACTAAAATAGCCCTCCCATCTAATATCAAAACATAAAAATAAAGACTACTCTAGCCTCACTAACTAATGAACTAAAGACTAAAAACTAAAGACCGAAAGACTTACCGTTGAAGACTTGGCGAGAACTTCCCCGAGCTTCTCTCTCTACTTTCTCTCCCTAGAATTTCGAAATAGGCAAGAAGGAATGGTGTGAAGAAAAGTGAAGGAGGGGGGGTATTTATAGAAACGGTGGTAGGGTTTGGTAGTCGGATCAACTTTGTGAGAAGCGATGCGGGCCGTCCAAAGCAACTTTTCAAAAAACCCTTTCTTCCCCTTTTGTGTTCACACTTGACCGAAATTCAAGGGGTTTGGCCAATGGGAGGTGGCCATGTGTCACCTTCCAGAAGCTTTTAGACCGATTTCTCCGATCGGTACCGATTCGCGTGATTTCGGAAAAATCTCAAAATTCGGATTTACAACTTTGAAAACATATTCTCACTTAGTAGAAATGTCCAAGTTAACCTATATTTTGATTCCATATAGGGCTCCAACAGTCCAGTTGAGTCTTTCTCGAAAACGTGTCCAAACGCGTCCGGTGTCGAAACTTGTTTTCGGAAACACCCATCTCTTCAGAAAAATTCTTGAATCCAAATATGTTCATGAAAATTCCCAATTCTTTTCCAAATGTCACAACATAACCTTTTCGTCCTTTTGGCTATCGGCCTTTTCTCGAATTTCCCTATTTCGTCTTATTAGGAAAAAGCACAAACGGCTTGAATTAACTTCGCAAGAGTTTAACGGAAGATAAAATCCCACCGATTAATATTTTACCTTGACTTTGGAATTCCCATTCCTGGTTCTCTAGATAGGATCCGTTTCCTAAATATAATATTACTATTCACCCTTTTTCCACTTTAATTAATTATATCATATTATAATAGCAAGTTGCAAAATTCTTTTATACATATATATATATTTTTTTTTCTCTTTTTCCTTCTCATTTTTTTATTTATTTTTTTTCTGCCCTTTTTTATTTTATTTCGTTTTTTTTATTTATTTTTTTATTTATTTAATTAATTATTTAATTAATTAAATAATTATTTTCACATAATTTTTACAAAATTTTCCTATTGGTCCATTCTTGCATTTAGGCTTTAAAAATGCCTAAACTCAACTATTTTTCTCCAAAATTTCCAATTAATTAGTAAATATATTTTTACTAATTTTAAGCCAATTACCACTAATTTTTGAGTTTTACATAATTATTTCATAATTTCTTTTGCCTGAGACTTAAGTAATTAGCTAGAAATTACTTAATCACTTTATTATCATTAGTTGATAATTTTCTTAATTAAAATGTCCCATTACCTCATAATTATAACAACGACATTTCTGTTTCCCTGTGTTCTGCAGCATTTTAGAATTTGTGAGGGCATTATAGTCATTACAATACTTTTTGAATATCTTTATTCAATTTCTCCAAGTTTGTAATTTGTCAAATTACCCTAATTAGAGATAACATACTCTCATTATTCAAATAATTATTTCAACGACTTTTAGGATTTTTCACATTTTCCTAAATATTTATGTCCCTTAGGGGCATTTTGGTCATTGGCACTTTGGCCCTTAATTTCTCTAATTTCCAAGAGATTTTTCCTTAGAAAATAAGATAATTATATCTTATTATTTGATATCCCATATTCACCTACTTTTTATAGGTATAATCTTACCAAATTATGATACGTATTTTGGGGTATTACATTTCTTCCCCTTAAACAAAATTTCGTCCTCGAAATCTGTACCCAACCCACTATACTTTGTACTAACTAGACTCCGTCCTACTCGGACTCGGGCTATACGCGTCGGATCTTCACTTTGTCGTCATTTGCTCCTCTGGTGATTGAGAACTTGTTATAGCTTGATTATAAAGTTTTTATCATGTTTTAAGTTGATATATACGGTGTTTAGTGGCGTCAAAACACCGCGTACTTTATATATATTGCTTAGTGGCGCCCATAACACCGCATACTTTAGTGTTTTAGCGTTTCCGTGGCGCCCATAACACCGCGTACATAAGTGTTTCCGTGGCACCCATAATACCGCGTACTACACATTCATCATGTCGTATTTCGATATCTTGTATCCTGTGGTTCCCATACACCGCGGCAATACCATATATCTCGTACTCATGGATATCACGTCGTACTTCGATATATTATGTTCCCATGGTTCCCATACACCGTGGCAACATAAGATACCTAATACTTAATAATAAAATCGTGGTTTGTTTTATAATCATGACAATTACTATCTCTAGGTCATGTGTAGTTTGGTTCTGACTTGAGAAACTTGAGAGTGGTAAGTCATCACATTGTCATGCTGCAGCTAGACATATCCCGATCCAATCCTGTTGGTACCATTATAAAAATCTATTTGGATTTGGGATAACCAATTTCTTGGTGTTGTGACCAACTCCTCTTTCAATTTATGAATTCTTGTCTCACAGTCTTTGTTCAACATTAATGATTTGGTCTCCTACTTGTGAACTTCGTTTAAGTTGTGAAAAATTTCTCATGAATCTGCGGTACTATCCCGCTAGATCCAAAAACTACGCCTCCATATTACCATTTCTGGCTATTTCTTCAAGTTGCCTTCTCATCACTTTAATTCCGTTTGACGTTGTTTGATATGGTTCTAGTTTAACACCATCGAGAATGTCGTTGACATTATGAAGTAGTAACAAGATTTATATTATACTTGCAACTTGGTTCAAAACTCGCTTTACAAACTAAAAGCTCACACCTAATGGTGCAGCTACTATTACATCGTAAGGAAATACATATGTATGCATCCCAAAAGGATCCGTATCAAAAGTAGTTGATTTGTTTAACACTCGGATCGGACTATAACGGCAATAGCTTTCTCTGAGCTCTAGTATCGTGGACCACCCCGATGGTTCTCGGTCTCTTCACGAGGTTAGAGCAAAAACTCGGCACTGGGTTTTGCGGCCTCATCCCAGCGGCTCTGTGGACAATCCTGGCGATGTGTCCGGGCCTTTGACACTTGTAGCATATTTGTTTTCCATCGCGATCGGTACCTTTATGGTACCCTCCGTATTTTGGACACGGTCGAGGTCCTTGTGTTTCTGGAAAGTTTGGTTGGCCGAGGTTGAAATGGTCTCTTGTTCCCATCACTGGGGTTGTTCCAGGGTGCTCTCTTCTTTTGTGAGGAATTTCCACTACTAATTCCACCACGTCCTGCATTGCTGTTGTTGTTGTTGAAGTTTCTGGATCTCTGGAATCCTTTGATTACGCTCGATCATCCGACAAGTTTCCACCGCGCTTGTCAAATCTAGGAATCGTTGGGACATGAGTCTTTCACCAATCTCATATTTTAGTCAGTGAACCGGTATGTTCACCATACTTCTCGCATCATTTCCCTTCCGCAAGTGTGGTGAGTATCGAGATAAATTGGTGAATCGTGCGTAGTAATCGTCGAAAGATTCCTCTGTCCCTGTCGGATATGGAGAAATTCCGACTCCTTGTTCATTTGCACGAAGGAGGAAAATACGCTCATGAAATTTCTCTAGAAATTTTTCCCATGTCACGGGACGGTAATGGAGTGCAAAGTTTCTGCTTGTGACCTCCCACCAACAGTCTGCATCTCCTTGAGTGGTAAATCGCTAGTTGGGCTTTGCGATTTTCGGGCGATCAATCACCTTGAATACTTTCTCCAATCTCTTGACCAATCCTCTGCTATGTCTAGTCTTCCTCGAAAAGTTGGTGGCTTGACTTGCAAAGCTGGTTAACCCGGTATTGAGTGTTTTTCTCTCTTCTCTGTGTCGTGGAGGTGATTGGGATCTCTCGGACTCATTATTTTCCTCATCTTCTTGAGCGTTTTCCTCGTCCTCATCATCATTTAATTCGTCCTCGGCATTTTGTCTTTCTTCTTGACATTTCGTTACGCTAATTGCCGTTCGGCTTGTTGATCTTGTCTATTACGCCTTTCTTGGAGTTCATTTATAAGAGCCCTCTGCTCTTGTAGAGTCCTCCTCAACTCTTGTATTTCATTTTGGTCCGGCTGATCGGTATTTGATTCATCAGAGGTTGTCTACCTCGTCCTCCGCCTCGGTCCTGCCTCGGCCTCTGCCCGGCCTCACGGGAGCTCCGGCTCCTCTCAAATTCGCCATGTCTCGTTCTTTTTCCTTCGTTAGGGAAAACGTCCGATATACAAAGAAAACTTCAATTAGTATATCACGGATTTTATCGCGCTAACATCTACTTTGCATATAGACTTATCATAATTAGTATTCGTACTACGAACAGGCATCCGAAATATTTCCCTCGTCCAGGGTTAGTTGATTTGGTCTACCCAAACATGGGTATGGAATTTCGTATCAGAAGTTCCTCTACATGAGTCAAATACTACATGTACTTATCCTTATTGGTCCTGGAGTTTCATCCGACGTGACCCCGCTTCACTTCTAAGCTCTGGTCTAGAGTGGTGCTCCCACAGAAAGTGATACACCGATTCAGGATGGTACACCAGTTCAATCGGTATCCGACATAGGGTAGTACATTTACTCCGGGCTATATATATCAGTACTCATTTTCAAAACATGCTCAAAGTTTAAAAGGCTTTTGAACATAACTCCGTTATCCGAACAGAATGGCCGGGTAAGTGTCTACCATGGGGCCTCACCGACTTATACGGCGACTCAATGGCATACCCACGTAGACTAGCCTTTCCTTCGGCACCAAGCTGTTCGTAGTAACATAGTCAAGTTCATGCCGGGACTCTTTGCTCTGATACCATAAGTGTAACAACCCAATTTCCAAAAGCAGTATAATTTTTTTTTTTAAAACATCCTTTCAAAATGATCAGAGTAGAGCATCGGAGCGATTGAGTAAGCGATATGTACATATAAAATGCCGTAAGTCATTTGGATACAACGGTACAAAAACCGTGTGGTTCAAAGGTATAATACAACGAAAGAAATCTTCAAGCTGGATCTTCTACGTGGCTGCTTGCTTCTCTTCTCGGCTCTCGGTCCTCAGGACCACGAAGCTATAGCGAGATCCAATTTACCCATTGGATCTCGGGTAACGGTTAACCTCATGCTTATAAACGGTATATGTACAACGGTATTTCTAATTTCACGGCATTGATCAAGCCGGTACAACAACATAAAGCGTAATAGTGATCTAAGTACGATTCCTTAATCACGGTGTGTCTAAGTACGGTTCCATAGGCACGGAGTATCTAAGTACGGTTCCATAGACACGGGTATCTAAGTACGGTTCCATAGACACGGGTATCTAAGTACGGTTCCATAGACACGGAGTATCTAAGTACGGTTCCATAGACACGGGGTATCTAAGTACGGTTCCTTAGACACGGGGTATCTAAGTACGGTTCCATAGATACGGAGTATCTAAGTACGGTTCCATAGATACGGTGCATCTAGCACCGAATAGAATGGCCAGGTAAGTGTCTATCATGGGGGGCCTCACCGACTTTACGGCGACTAAATGGCACACCCACATAGACTAGCCTTGCCTTCGGCACCAAACTATTCACATAACATATTATCACATATAATCATTCAATAATCATCAGATTAGTGTTACAATATGCGAACGTACCTTTGTTGACGATGTTAGGTACTTCTGGCGGAAAACGTACTTTCTACGGAGAAACGTGCAAGAATCCTACGGCGGCACGTCGGGCGGCGTAACGGCGGCAGAATCAACGTTTCAGATATCCTATGAGAATAATGTCACTTCCATTAGTAATTTGACATTATAAGCGGCATTTTAGGTAAAAATTACCATTTTGCCCCTATACCCTACTTGGCGGAATTTCGCGGCGCTTAGCTACATAGGCTATTTTCTTCCCAAAATTTCGCCAGAACTTCGACGCCATCATGATTTTCGAAAATAAAGACTAAAATAGCCCTCCCATCTAATATCAAAACATAAAAATAAAGACTACTCTAGCCTCACTAACTAATGAACTAAAGACTAAAAACTAAAGGCAGAAAGACTTACCGTTGAAGACTTGGCGAACTTCCCAGAGCTTCTCTCTCTACTTTCTCTCCCTAGAATTTCGAAATAGGCAAGAAGGAATGGTGTGAAGAAAAGTGAAGGAGGGGGTATTTATAGAAACGGTGGTAGGGTTTGGTAGTCGGATCAACTTTGTGAGAAGCGATCTGGGCCGTCCAAAGCAACTTTTCAAAAAACCCTTTCCTTCCCCTTTTGCATTCACACTTGACCGAAATTCAAGGGGTTTGGCCAATGGGAGGTGGCCATGTGTCACCTTCCGAAGCTTTCGGCCCGATTTCTCCGATCGGTACCCGATTCGCGTGATTTCGGAAAAATCTCAAAATTCGGATTTACAACTTTGAAAACATATTCTCACTTAGTAGAAATGTCCAAGTTAACCTATATTTTGATTCCATATAGGGCTCCAACAGTCCAGTTGAGTCTTTCTCGAAAACGTGTCCAAACGCGTTCGGTGTCGAAACTTGTTTTCGGAAACACCCATCTCTTCAGAAAAATTCACTGAATCCAAATATGTTCATGAAAATTCCCAATTCTTTTCCAAATGTCACAACATAACCTTTTCGTCCTTTTGGCTATCTGGCCTTTTCTCAGAATTTCCCTATTTCGTCTTATTAGGAAAAAGCACAAACGGCTTGAATTAACTTCCGCAAGAGTTTAACGGAAGATAAAATCCCACCGATTAATATTTTACCTTGACTTTGGAATTCCCATTCCTGGTTCTCTAGATAGGATCCGTTTCCTAAATATAATATTACTATTCACCCTTTTTCCACTTTAATTAATTATATCATATTATAATAGCAAGTTGCAAAATTCTTTTATACATATATATATATATTTTTTTTCTCTTTTTCCTTCTCATTTTTTTATTTATTTTTTTCTGCCCTTTTTTATTTTATTTCGTTTTTTTTATTTTTTTATTAATTATTTAATTAATTATTTAATTAATTAAATAATTATTTTCACATAATTTTTACAAAATTTTCCTATTGGTCCATTCTTGCATTTAGGCTTTAAAAATGCCTAAACTCAACTATTTTTCTCCAAAATTTCCAATTAATTAGTAAATATATTTTTACTAATTTTAAGCCAATTACCACTAATTTTTGAGTTTTACATAATTATTTCATAATTTCTTTTGCTGAGACTTAAGTAATTAGCTAGAAATTACTTAATCACTTTATTATCATTAGTTGATAATTTTCTTAATTAAAATGTCCCATTACCTCATAATTATAACACTGACATTTCTGTTTCCCTGTGTTCTGCAGTATTTTAGAATTTGTAAGGGCATTATAGTCATTACAATACTTTTTGAATATCTTTATTCAATTTCTCCAAGTTTGTAATTTGTCAAATTACCTAATTAGAGATAACATACTCTCATTATTCAAATAATTATTTCACTGACTTTTAGGATTTTTCACATTTTTCCTAAATATTTATGTCCCTTAGGGGCATTTTGGTCATTGGCACTTTGGCCCTTAATTTCTCTAATTTCCAAGAGATTTTTCCTTAGAAAATAAGATAATTATATCTTATTATTTGATATCCCATATTCACCTACTTTTTATAGGTATAATCTTACCAAATTATGATACGTATTTTTGGGGTATTACTAAATGTGGACAGATCAGGTAAGAAAATTCAACTTAGGAGGGTGTTACGTATACGTTTTTCCCAGATATAAATAATATTATACTTATTTGAAATAATGATTAGAGTTTTCAAAAACAGCTTTTCGATCATAATTTATAATATATGAGGTAAATATATTAGAAAAATTTTGTCTGAATTTATGTAAACAAACACTTTTGAACTTCAAAAGTGATCTCAAACAAACTAAATGTCATTTATTTAAGTCTTATCAGTCCTAATTCCTGGGTATCGATGGGGTCCCAGTGCTCAAATACTCAGGCAACTACGTACGTGACATAAGAACAGTTTTATACTTTTATGTCCATGCACTCTTCCTGGTGTATGAAAGGGCATTGGGTACCATATTTGGTATATACTTTTAACCTTTTATTTCTTTTTTCTTTTTTAATAAGCAAGGTGTAAGTGAGTTAGACTCTGAGAGTTTATTAGAGTAAGTATATATTGTAACTGAAAAAGCACTTATAAAAGTACTCATAAATAAGTCATTAAATAAAATTTTGACATCCACAATGATACTTGAACTTATATTCTTAATTTCTTATGATATATAAAAGGGAAAAACACTTTTCATGTTGTAGGAGAAGTGTTTTCTCATGTCATACACACATGAAATGGTGTGACCCCTATATAAAATAAGTATATCCCTATAATATTATACTTATTTAAACCCCTATATAAAATCAGCTATATATGTCTAGATGAATTTTTGTTAGATAATTTTAATTTTATGTAGTGATATTTAGTGGGGATGTTTCTTTAATTTTCTTGTATCAGTTTCATGCATTGGCTTCTAATGTATATCAATTATCTGTTTTATATATATGAAATGTTATGTTGATAAGAACAAAAAATAGTAATAACTATCATATTCATGTGTTGAGATGATATCCAGATACTTATTATTTATTAAAAAATCCAGCTACTTAAAAATTTAAACATAAACATATAAGTACATACGTCAATATTATAACGTGGCATCGACAATGAACTCTCTATCCGGATGAAATGCAAAACTCCAATACAACGTGGCAAGAACCAATTCCGTAACGTTAATTACGTATCAAAATTTGAATTACCCAAGTAAGTGTGATCCACGCATAATATATTATAATAGAATTTTAATTTTAATATTCGTTGGGGGATTTTGACTTCTTATTATCTCCGATTCTAAATATAAAATCTATTTAATTTTTTTAAGAGATTAATGAAACTAAATAAGTTACATAATCATATAATATGTTGTGTATGATTAAATTAAATATCAGTTTATAAGTTAGAAAAATTAGTTTGGAGAAAAAAGTCATAAATACATGTACTTTAAATAATTTAATTAGCCTCTTTAATTTCCCTTAAAAAATCAATTAGATCTTATATTTAAAATGGAAAATAGTACTAATTAAATTGAATCGGATGTGTGCTAACACCTAACGATGACATCATACTCCTGAGGTGGTCATGACTCATGAGTTTTGAATAGGGAAAATTCTATATAAATACCAGTTAAATTTGTAAAACCCCCAGAAGCCCACTGAATTTGTTAAAAGACTGAGAAGGCAGATGGGGCAATGAGGGTTATACAAATTCGGGGGAAACACTACTACAAAAACGGGCTTTAACATCGCCCGTTATAGAGGATTATATCTAAAAAGTATGACCAGTGTCTCGTAAATATAAAGAACTTTTTAGACCGGATTATAGAAGATCAGGTCTAAAAAGTATAACCAGTGGCAGTTTTATAAATATAAAGAACACTTTTTAGATCGGATTATAGAGGATTAGGTCTAATAAATATGTTCGGTGGCAGTTTCATAAATATAAAGAATACTTTTTAGACCGGATTATAGAGGATTAGGTCTAAAAAGCATAACCGGTGGCAATTTTGTAAATATAAAGAACTTTTTTAGACCGGATGTTATACAAAACTGGTCCATAAAGTTTTTAAAAAATGTATGTTACTTTTAAGACTAGATATTTTAAAAATCCGGTCTAAAAAGTTAAAAAAAAATGTCTATCACTTTTAAGACTGCATATTATGAAGAACTGGTCTAAAAAGTTACCATCTCCGGTCTTAATTACAGGAACACTTTTGTAATGCAATTCAAAAGTGCTCCTATAATTAAGACCGGAGGGAATGTTGTAAATATTGCATATGGGTGTGTCAAAGAAAGAGTCTTTCCAATATTAATTGTGGAAAATATTGTGGAATATATTTAAATGAAGAGATGCGTTTTGAGAAGTCATGTTTTTATAAAATTAAGAGATTTGTGTTGATTCATCAATTAAATAGATAGTTATGACTTTTTGAAGATGTGTAATGTTCAAGAGTCACCACTTCAAGGCATTTATTCATTATCTATAAATACCCCAATTTTGACAGCATTTGATAAGAGAATTAGAAAACATCGGTAATTTCTTACTGAGTTACTTTATCTTCTGTCAATTCTACCGTCTAGATTTAATCAAGAAGGATTTGTTTAATCTTGATTGCCCATGATCCCAACAATCTATAGAGTTATTCCGCAACCACCGGTAAAGAAGAAGTGGTACTCCCCATGATAGAAATTAGGGGGTATCCTCTGCCGTCAGCAGAGACTAATCTTCATTCTCACCGTAGTCGTCCCAAAGGGGCATTAGTGGTTCAATTTTAATAACAACCGGTCCATGGTAGTGAAAACATAGATTTTACCTAAAAACGGAAGGAGAATGAAAAATCGTAAAACGTAAAATTGTAACGTAGTAAAAACGTAAAAAAATCGTAAAAACACAAAAAAGTTTGGAAAATTAGTAAAATCGTTTTAATGAAAAAAAATCGTAAAAACGTAAAATCGTAGTGATAAAACGAGTTTTTAACTACCATGAACCGGTCTAAAAGAATTTAGTCAGGTGGTTCAATTTCACCACATCCCCAAATGATGGAGAGCACCGAAAGTTTCTTCTTCTTGCTTGCTCTGTCATCGCCCCCTCTCGCACTTGCCTTTATCACTGACACATTGTGGGTGTATTTTCTAGCATCTCCTATTAAGTCGAGGTATTCTCTTTCTCCTCCTCCTCTTCGATCTATGTGTTTACCGCTATTTATTGCAATTTCTCTCTATTTCATCGTTTGGGGTTTGGTTAAGGTATACTGTGATCTATGGGTGTTATTTTGTTGCAAGATGAAATTTCTTTGCTTCTTCTTCTTCTTCTTCTTGTTTTTTTTGCTGCCTTTGGAATTTCGCTTTGCTCACTCAGTTCCCATTTTCCTACACTCGATGGGTTCGAAGTTTGAGTTTATTTTTGGGTTATTTTCTGTATGATATTTTTTGTTATAGCATCAAATCTATATTTGAATGACTCCTTCAAGAAGCTCCTTGAACTTTGATAGATAAGGTCCAGCGGCGGCAGCGTTGAGGGGGCGGTGAATCGTCCTTGTCCAAGCTTCTTGAACTAGGAGCAGCAAGGATCTGAGCGACACTCAAAAGAAGAGAAAACCCTAGCACAACTTGACATAGCTCTTGGAGACGAGCTTGAAGCAGTTGAAATCGACGAGGTAAGCTTGACATGGTGCAAATCCTATCGGGACTGGAGCCGAAGGTAGAGATGAGCAAGCAACAGTAGGCGGTAAGTAGCGGAGGCAGCAACGACGGTGGCGATTTGGTGGTAGTCGTGACTGGGAAGGTGGGAGAATTTTTCATTGTTTGCCTGGTTACTTTTAAGACTAGATATTTTAAGAGTTTGGTCTAAAAAATAATTTTTAAGACCAATTGCGTATCCGGTCTTAAAAGTAACAGACTTTTAAGACTGTCTGTATCGAGACCGGTCCCGATCCGGTCTTAGGAGGTGTTTTATGTCCAGTCTAAAAAGCTTTTTTTTACTAGTGAAAAGACCACACTACCCTTAAAAACAACAGATTATATCTCCCTCCTTCAGTCATACATGCAAAAAACAAAAACAGAGCAAGTGGCCTTCGAATGGATATTGGGGTTCTTTAGGAATGTGGTTGTTTGACAGATACTCACCCACAAAGCTCCGCTCCTGTAAGTTGTTCGATAGAATTTGTTTGATAGATACTTGCCCAAAAAAAAAAACAGATAAAGCTCCACTCCAGGCAGTGGTGGAGCCAGGAATCAGAGTTTATGGGTGCACAAAAAAAAATTTTAAGGAAAGTTTTAAATACTTTAAGATTGTATCGTTAACATTTTTCTGAAAGGAAAAAAGTTTGACAAAATTAAAGAACATTTTGCAACCTATAAGAAATCAAAGAATGAAGAATTATCATAACTAGAAGGTGGGCAAGCAAACCAAAATGCTGGCTTCATTCATCATAAACAAAAATCACAAGTTCAGCAAATGCATTAACCGGCAAAGGAATAAGAAAATGATAGTTACAAACCGGCACTACAAGTTCAGCATGCCTCAAAAAAGGCTATCCACTAGAGAGCACGACACTTTCAATAGGTTCAACACCAAATACCTACATAAAGGAGGAAGGAAAACAATGAGAACACAAATGCATTAACATAGAAAAATAATAATCAATAGTCAACTAACCTTTACATCATAAGGAATACAAAATCATTCTTCGATTCTTCATTCCTTGAAAATATTACATTATATCCTCAACAAACTATGAATAAGTGAACTAACACAACAGCCCCCAATTTTTGTTTATCCCGGTAATCCAATTTAAAGAAAGCTAATCAATGAAGCTAATGTAGAGCAATGAAATTAAAATAAAGCTAATCAATAACATTGGACTACTCAATGATTTCTAAATTAAAGAAACTATCATTGCCAGTTTAACCAATACTTTTGTTATATTTATGCATTTTTTACCTTTAGGCAGCACATCAAGTTCCAATTACATCTCACGTAGTCTACAAATTACACTATGTCAGGTTCAAATTATGGCCTGGCTTCACATTGTTTCAGATCAAGGTTCTTACCGGTAGATACGAGGACAGTCTTGCAAAAGTTGCTGGCCAACCACCACAATCCAATAAAACCCAAGGACCCACCAAATAGATGATACCGGTGTGTTCAAAGACTCTAACTTCTTCACATTGCTAAAAGCAAACAGAGTGAAATGAATATTGAAATATATGTCAATGCATATCCTTAAGAAAAAAACCAAACAGGCAAGACACCGAGAAAATCATCATTCATTCACCTCACAATTTGGTTTTCAAAATTAACAACTTGGACACTGATCACCCAATTCCAAACATACATAAGAGGGCGTAGATGAAATACTGCATTTGCTACAGAAAAAAAGGTGGTGTCCAAGTTTAACTAATCCAAACAACATAATTGCAATCAACTATTCAACTGACGGCACCTTGGATTCAAAATAAAAGCGTGGTGTCTAAGCTACAACACAACTCAAAAACCAAGGGTCAGAGCAATCTTGAGAGCCCCACAAGTGCAAATTCACTATTTTTTCACTAGCAGATCAATGATATCAAGAGTAGACATCATCTCCAATTCTCCATCATTTTCCCCATATTCAGATCAATCTTTAACAGAAAATAAAAGACGCATAGAATCGCTTCAAGAGAATCTACTTCTACACTAAAGAAGGCTATCATTGATAAACAGTACACTAAGGCAACAAGCATGACTACAACATTAGTATCTGTGTGATCTCTCAACTCCTTCAGCCACCTCTCAACATTTTCAAATGTAACATGTCGAGTGATATCGTAAACAACTAAAGCACCAACAGCTCCTCTATAGTATGCACTTGTGATTGCACGATATCTGTGTAATAAGAATCAAGAAGGTTTAGTTCAGTTGGGTCATCTCAAATTTAACAAAGCCAATACATTTTATCATTCAAATTACGGGGAATGAATCATTACAAAATTCACAATGATTATAATATGTAGATTGATGAATAAACAACTGTCAACAATGTCCAGAAACAGTTTTGATCAACTAAATAATCAAAATTAGAAGATTATGCATACACATCACTCTAGTTTACATCATATCAAGAACATTTCCACCCAAAAAGAGCTATTTTATTTCGAAGTCTTAAGCCAGAAAGTAAGGGGCTGTGATTAATTTTTTCATAATCTCCAAAACATAACTCTCATACCTTCTAGTGCACAGCCATACCTATCTTAACCCATCAATATCGTAAGATTAAAAAAGAAACATTAGATTTACTGCCAAATTTGTTTGTAACCCATTCCTTTTCGGAGGAAAAGATTAAAAAGAAAAATAATTCCATACTTGCCTCAAACCTTGAAATAGATCTATTGCCAATTATCTTATCACCAGTTGACTAAGCTATCAAAATGATAACGAGACTATAGAAGAAGCAATCGTCTACCGACATAACCTATCGTTCGTGCTAGAAAATTACCGTTGAGAGGGGATCTGGAAAATTACCTTGAGAGAGCGGTCTCGTTCAGTCTCGTATCCCTCTGGTTCAAGGTCGTAGCTTCCTCCAATGTTGGGCGACGGAGGTGAGTAACGGTGATGATGGAGGAATGGAGAATGATGGCGAAGGAAGACGAAGGTCGATGATGAAAGATGGCAGTCGAAGGTTCACGACGCTCTCCCAAACTCTCGCCTCTTCTTCACCTGTTCGCTTTGCTGTGAACGATGGTGGAAGGAGGAAAAGGCGAGGGTGACGGCGGTGAGTGGTGATTTTAGGAAGAAGGTCGAAGGCGAGAGGGAATGGGATTGGGAGAACCGGAGAATGAAATTGAGATTGGGGAAAAGAAAACCAAGTGAAGTGAGATTGGGAAAAAAAACAATGTGTAATATACACCGTTCGAACCTGGGACCTTATAGTTGATTGGGAAAGTCTTAACCACTTACTCCAACCAGCCAATTTGTAATGAAAGTCCTTTACAAAATATATATATTTTAAATTTTTTATGGGTTCACTTGCCCCCATAGAAACTAGTGTGCCTCCACCCCTGACTCCAGGATTGTTCGACAGAATTTTAAGTAAGTTAGATACTTTCATACTTACCCATAAAACTTGTATGCAAGAAAATTCCAAGAAGTCTAACTTTGAATACAAATTTACTAAGCTTGTATGTCTTAGAATTCCTTCTTGGGTTGAACTATCAAAATGATAATCATGACTATTCCCACTGATATAGTGCAATTTAATTTTTTAAATTTTGCATCCATCACAGTTTTCTCTTGCCACCAGCCACTACTACAAAAAAAAGGAAAAAATGACCTAAATAAGACTCAATTAACGTCCTTTTTCACAGGGACGTCTCGGGCTGGGTAGTCGTATATTTTTAAGTTTGACGTTCTGAATTAATTTCAGGACACCTCATATTAGGCGACCTGAATTAATTTTAGGACGCCTCATATGAGGCGACCTGAATTATTTTCAGGACGCCTTGTTTAGTTTGTTTTTGTTCAATATGAGGCGTCCTTTGTTTACTTTCCGGACGTTTTATTTGAGTTTTTATTTTTAAAATGATACGTTTTATTTATATAAATTCCCAAATTGTCTGCAAAACAAGAATACAATATTTACAATCCACTAGGTAGCCACAGTTTAAAAATAACCTTCATTCATTAACATATATCAGGCTGATTTAAAAATATATAATTACAAGAATGCCACTACGTTTACTTTTAACTTCCTTTTTAAAAATAATGACGTTTTTTAGGGAAGTAGTAACCCTTTTTTGTAGTAGTGAGCTTTAGAACCATAGCAAGTGTTTAATCGCAAAGGAGTAAACCGCAGAGACACTAAAAAGCTAATATTTATAATGGTTTTCTATTTCTCTTGAGTGCACGTAGTGTTTGTATATAGACACACAGAGTGAATGTATGATATACTACATTTTTTCTGGACTTTAATTATGCGATACATAACAAAATACTTTCAACTTAACTAATTTACTTTTTGTCCTTCTCATTTTCTTAAAGGTATTTTGTCAATTTCTGTTTTCAAAACTCGATTATCAATTCTCACAAAGGAGTTATGGAATAGGTTTTGTAGTAGCAATTACCAAAAGCATTATGGGAATCATACATAGTTACATTTATGGGAAGGACCATTGGAAAAAACCTGACGAATGCACTGATAAATACCATTACAAAACTAGTAAATGACATTGAAGAATTGATAATTTCTATTACAATATTTGTTATAACTGACCTGTATTTAAAGAACGCATTGGTAAATACCATTATAAAACTAGTAAATACAATTGAAGAATTGATAATTGCTATTACAAGATTTGTTATAATTGACCTTTATTTGTTTGTTGTTTCATCATAGACATGTGGTAAACTGAATAATGCTTTGGTAAATACATTACAAAACTAGTAAATGCCATTGAAGAATTGGTAATTGCCATTATAACATTTGTTATAACTGACCTTTATTTGAATAACGCTTGGTAAATACCATTACGAAACTAGTAAATGTCATTGAAGAATTGGTAATTGTCATTACAACATTTTTATAATCGACCTTTATTTGAAAAACGACCGGTAAATACCATTACAAAACTAGTAAATACCATTGAAGAATTGGTAATTGTCATTACAAGATTTGTTATAATTGACATTTATTTGTTTGTTTTTCATTAGAGACATGTGGTAAACTCGAATAACACATGTAATACCGGATAATTATTTATACGGAATATTATATTTAATAAATAATACCTATTAGAAATAGGTGAATATGTGATATCAAATTTGTAGGGGAAAATCTCTTGAAAATTAGAGTGCCAAAATGACGAAAATGCCCTTGTAGGACATAAATAACTTAGGAAAATTATGAAAAATCCTGAGAGGTAGTAAAATAATTATTAAAATTGAGAGAATATATTCTCTAATTTTGGTAATTTAATAAATTATAAGCTTAGAAGAATTGTAAAATAACAACTATAAAGTATTTGGAGATCATAACTAACTCCATATTTATTGATATTTTACAGGGAGATAAAATAGCTATGTTAGTTCTGATTTTGAGAGGAAGTAATTAGTTCTAAATAAGAAAATTGTCAACAAATAATAAGTGATTGATTAAATAATTATTGGTTAATTATTTAAGCTTGAACGATGAAATAATTGTGATAAATTGTGTAGAATTCTATAATTAATGGTTTATGGCTAGAAAATTAACATTAATATATTTGCTAATTAATTAGAAAATATTGAGAGAAATGAATGAGATTAAGTAATTTTGAGCCTAAATACAAGTATGGACCAATAGGAAAAATGTTATAAAAAAATTATGTAAAAAAAATTATTAAATTATATAATAATTAATTTAAAAATAAAATAAATATATATATATATTAATATGTGTGTGTACCACCATCTTGAAGGGAGAAAAGGAAAAAAAATGAAATGATGGTGGAGTGTTATATTAAAACACTTAATTAAAATAGTAATTAAAGTAAAAAGTAAAAAAGGTAATAAACACCGATAGGAATTGGATCCTGACTGGAAAACCATGAACAAAGTTTCTAAAGTCAGTAAAGAATATGAAAGAGTGGATTTTTATCTTGAAATAGACTGTTCCAGAAGTTAATTCTGAGATCGGTAGAGCATTTTGATAATAAGACGAAATAGGGTAATCTGTGAAAGAGGCAGATAGTCACAGATTTAGAATTTGAAGAAAATAAATTGTAACTCAACATCTGGGGATGAGTTTATGATTATCTGGACATATTTGGAATCAGTGAATTTTTGTCCCGAAGTTGGTAATTCGGAAACGATTTAAAGTGCAGAGCACGTTTTCGAGAAACTTGCAGGACCGTTGGAACCCTATATGGAGTCAGAAATTTATTTAGCCCGGACATTTCTAATAAGTGAGAAAATTTCTTCAAAGTTGTGATTCCAGATTTCTAAGATTTTACAAGATTACGCGATTCGGACACCGATCGGAGAACATTATCGGGCGAGGCTTCTAGAAGGAGCAAAATGTCACCTTCTGATTGGCCAATGGATGCCACCTAAGGGGGGAGGTCGGCAGCCAAGTGGTATGGAGAGGATCAAGACGCCTTGCAGAAGTGCAATTCGACGGTCTATATTCGGTATGAAAAAGTAGTGAATAGTGTCACAATTTTTCCTATAAATAGGCTTCAACTCCTTTTGCAAATCCTCACACCATCTCACTAGAGCAAGCCAAAATTAGAGAGAGGAAGAGAGAAGGAGGAGTCCGGGGAATTCTGCAGCGAAGCTCTGAGTAAGTTCTTCGGTACTTAGTCTTAAGCTTCCGTAGTTCTTTCGGTAGTTAGAGTAGAAATACTATATTAGTCTTTAATCTTTCAAGTATGATTAGATATCATATGATAGAAGTATTTTAGTCATTATTTCGAAAATCATGATGGGGTCGGAGTTATGGCAAAATTTTGGAAGATTAGAGTCAAAGTAGCGAAGCTCTGGCGAAATTACGCCGACTAGTAAGGATAGAGGCAAAATGGTAATTTGTACCTAAAATGCCTGTTATGATGTGAATCATTAATCAATATGATTTATATTTCGAAAATTATGTTGGAGTAGGAGTTATGTTGAAATTTTGGAAGATTAGGATCAAAGTAACGAAGTGCTAGCAAAATTCTGCCGATTAAGGGGTCAGGGGTAAAATGGTCATTTTGACTAAAAATGTTCGTCGTAATGATAGATCCTTAACAAATACGTTGTTATGTTGATAGGATATCCCTGATTACGTCTAACCTACTGTCGTGCCGTATTAAACGGATATACCGATTTCCGTCAACGAATGTACATTCGCGTACTGTAACACTAATCTGATGTTTATTGTATGCGTGTATGTGCTATGTGTATGGTATGCTTATGTGAGGTAGTTGTTAGCTCTGTGTTATGTTCATGTACTGTTGTTATGATTGTTGGGTATTGGGATACGATTGCTAGGTGTGAAATGCTAGGTGTGAAACGATTGCTAGGTGTGACACGATAGCTAAGTGTAACACATGTACTAGGGGTTATGTCTTTGTTGGGATATGCTTGTTTCTTTGTATGATTATCTGTAATACATATGTTGTGTATGTAAATATGAGGTTAACCATTACCTGAGATCCGGTGCGGACAATGTTGTTAAAACGTAGAGTCTACGTAGAAACGGTAAGGGTAAGTAAAAACGTAAAATCGTAAAACGTAAACGAAACGGAAGAGTTTACTTCATACCACAGAGAAAATAAAACCCAACATATATAAAATCAAAACACACAAATGCGTTAAAGTTATCACAAATTTAAGTCCAAAGTCCAAACATTCAAGGAGATCAACAAATTTAAGTCATCATAAGATCAAAACAAGTCAATAAAATGATAAAAGAGATCAACATCTCTAATTTAAATCATCGGAGTCAAAGTCAAGCTCATCTTCTTCATCCCATACAATAATTAAACCAGAGAGGCAGAGACTGAACAAAAATGAAACAGCAAGACAGAGCAAAAATGAAAATGGTCTGTGGAAAAGAAAAATGAAAATGAAAGAAAAAAAAACGATGGAAAGGAAAGCAAGACAGAGCATACTTTGAGTGAAGATTGAAGAAGCAACTCAGCAAAAAAATACCCAGCAAGGCAGCCGTGAAGGTCAATGGTCCGTGGTCGACGCAGAGGGCAGAGCAAGACAGCAAGCTACGGTGAATGAAGAGAGAAGAAGCCAAGAAGGTGAAGCCGTGAAGGTCGATGGTCTGTGCCTCCGTGGTCGAGCTTGATGCGAGGAAGAAGAACTTCGGTGGAAACAGTGGATGAAGATTGAAGAGAGAAGAAGGCCGAAGTCGTCGATGGTGGCTCGGAAGACTTGAAATGTCGAATAGGGTTTAATTGGGGATGAATTTTTTTTTTAAAAGTAACTCGGTGGAAACGGGTGGAAACGCCGTTTCAACCGTTTCTACGAGTTGAAACGGTGTTTCCACCGTTTCCACCCAAAAATTGTTCTAACCACCATTTTGACTCGTTTTCCGGCGTAAAAACGTAGAAACGGACGTTTCTACGTTTTGGAACGACGTTTTAACAACACTGGGTGCGGATCTCAGCTCTTAACATAGCATCAGGGTCGTCCGTTTCTACGTTTTGGAACGACGTTTTAACAATACTGGGTGCGGATCTCAGCTCTTAACATAGCATCAGGGTCGGGAGGACCGAGGAGAGAGGGAAGCAGCAAGCCTAGAGATGCGGCCGAGGACTGTTATGATGTTGTCCTTTTCTTTTGAAAACTCTCGGTTATTGAACCACTTCTGTAATTAGCCAGTGGGCATTTTGAATACATATATCAGTTACACTCTTGTTCCGATGCTCTACTTTGATGAAAAAAATTTATACTGCTTTATGAAAACAGGATGTTACAACACACTTGGTAAATACCATTACGAAAACTAGTAAATGACATTGAACAATTGGTAATTACCATTACAAAACTTGTTATAAATCATTTACTTTTTGGTAATTACCATAACAGTACCTATTCCATAACTCCTTTGTGAGAATTGATTATCGAGTTTTGAAAAAAGAAATTGACAAAATACCTTTAAGAAAATGAGAAGGACAAAAAGTAAATTAGTTAAGTTGAAAGTAAATTGTTATATATCTCATAATTAAAGTTCAGAAAAAATATAGTATCTCACTCATTCACTCTGTGTGTGCATGCAGCCACCGCCCCACAGGTAAAGATTGGTAGTCCCCCTCACAGCACACCGCTTACACCCGTGGTTGGGTCGGCCCGATGTGAGGGTTGGTAGGTCCCACACCGAGACGGAATTGTCCTCCTTCTCTTGGAGATTTGTCCCTTGGTAAATAAATACCAAGGGCGCCTCCCCAAGAGCTCGAACCTTGGACCTGAGGAATAAGTCCAAAGCCTAAGAGCACCTTAATTTCCATTACAGTGTCTATATACACACACTACGTGCGTGCAAGAGAAATAGAAAACCATTATAAATACTAGCTGGTTAGTGTCTCTGCAGTTCACTTCTTTGCGGTTAAACACTCGCAATGGTTCTAAAGCTGGTGGCAAGAGAAAACTCTGATGGAAGCAAAATTTTAAAAATTAAATTGCACTATATCAGTGGGAATAATCACGATTATCATTTTAATAGTTCAACCCGGGCAGGAATTCTAAGTCATACAAGCTTAGTAAATTTGTATTCAAAGTTAGACTTCCTAGAATTTTCTTGCATACAAGCTTTATGGGTAAGTATCTAACTTACTTAAATTCTGTTGAACAATCATGGAGCGGAGCTTTATCTGTTTTTTTTTTGTTTTTTTTTGGGCAAGTATCTGTCGAACAACTTCTAGGAGCGGAGCTTTATGGGTGAGTATTTGTTGAACAACTACATTCCTAAAGAACCCCAATATCCATTCGAAGGCCACCTGCTTTGTTTTTGTTTTTTGTGTGTATGACTAAAGGAGGGAGATATAATATGTTGCTTTTAAGGGAAGTGTGTTATTTTCCCAATTTGTATAACCCTCAATGCCCCATCTGCCATCTCGTCTTTTAACAAATTCAGTGAGCTTTTGAGGGTTTTACAAATTCAGTTGGTATTTATATGGAATTTTCCCTTTTGATTAAATGCTTTCTACTATAATCTATTCTTTTTATTTTCTTGCCAGCTTTACTATAATCTATTCAATTTAATTTGTGATGTATTAGTTTTGGCAACCCTAGCTATCTCTTGCCTTAGTACAGTTTGGGAGGAATTGAGAATACACAAGTCGGCTTCATTATTAGAGATCAACGGAGGAGAGAGAAGAAACAATGAAAGGGAAATTTTGAAACAATAGCCAAATAGCAGGGGACCTCATTGGTAATTATCAAATTCATGTGATTTATTCTGCCAATATGTTTCGTTCAAGGGACTAAACTGTCACTTTCCCATGTGGGTTACTTAACTCGATGTCAATCTCATGCATATATACATATGTGCGTGTATTGCAATAGAATATTCAGTAATGACGACTCATTCATAATATTGAATCAGCTTATTATTTTGTCGAGATTAATATGGTGACAAGGCATCGATAATGAACGACTCCTAAAATGCAAAGCAATCTCAAATCTCAAATCTCAATCCATTTGTAGATTACTCATCTTCCACGCACAATAAATAAAAATACGATCGACTAAAATCATTCAGATATAAAATTAATTAAAGTGCTTGATGATTGTGTATTTGTTTATTTATAATATGAAATCGTGTAATAACTGGCATGTGACAATAGAAACCAATAAAAGATTTGGCTCACGCAATAGAGATTCTTTTTTGGCTCGTTCTTTGTTGTGTCTTCTTTTTTGGTTGCTCATCTGATATCCAAAGTTTCGTCCTGACTAATCCGGATCCAATCTGCGTTGCGCATTTGGCTATATTGGGAGAGTCTCCCAACGGGCTTCTGCATTTACAATGCTCGAACTCGAGACCTTGCTTAAGCGACACAAACCACTTACCACTTGTGCCAACCCCTATTGGTTCTTTGTTGTGTCTTCTGTTTGTGCAGAAATGGAAGAACTGTATGCAAAAGGCCATCAAGCTAAACTTTGGCAGCAGTGCATACAGATTATTCAATCTTTCTAAACAAAGTCATTTTGTCATTCTCCTAACACATTAGAAATACTATTCTTCACTTATTTTTTATTCAAATAATTACTCTGCACCCTACGCGCGATTAAATTTGGACCATTCAAGTCTGTTTTGTTTTTCATATCTTTAAGTTCGACCATCAAGTACATTGGTGAAGGCAACAATAATAGGGGCAGTGGTGTTGTCAAAAACTAGTGTAAAAACCTAAGTTTTTATGTTTTTACCGGGGTGTTAAGTGTTAAAACACAGGTAAATACTATCATAGGTAAAACTAGTGTAGAAACGGGTAGAAACATACTTTTTTACAATCATTACCGTTTTTATTTAAAAAAAAAAAAAAGTAAACTCATCTGACTAATTCACTATCTCCATTCTCCAATCCATCGTGCTCGTGCAGTTGTGCTTCCTCCTCCTGACTAATCGAAACCCCAAAACCCAAACAATCACTGGCTCCCTCCTCTACTCGCGACATCGCCTTCCTCCACTCGCAACATCGCTGGTCGCCCTCCTCCTTGACTGACCCAAACAATCATCAACATCGTTGAATCGCCCTCCTCAAGTTCACTGACCCAAGCAGGAGTCCAAAACTCGTCGGCTCGTTGTGCGCTTTCCTCTATTCTGGCTTGGGTCCACCGCGTTTCTTACCGGAAAGAAAACAACAGCAGTTATGGCTTCTTACTAAGGTGCTTATTTCTCATATTTCCTCCCCTGTTTTTGGCCCCTTTCTTGTTAGCTCTTTGAAAGCGAGAGCTAAAGGCTGAAGGCTAAATTTAATTATTGAGTAATATTGTGATAGGCTGGTAGTAAGATTTTCATCAGAGTGTGCGTGTATTCTTATACATTACAATTGCCATGTCAGTGGTCAAGTATGACAGTAGCTAGAATGACAGTTCCTCTTCCAAATCTGGGGCTTCCTTTCTTTTCAACTTTCCTTGGGAATTCTAGTGATGGACTCTCATGTGACTATATGATATGCGCATATGATTTCCAAAAATATATGAGATGCACATCTAAATTAGTTCATTATTGTATGTAATATCAGTGTGTATTCATCATGGTTCATTTTCGAAGTGCCAACCCTGTGTTTTCCAATTACATTCGTGCATTTCATATATTGATAGGGATGAACCCAAAAAACTAAAGTTGTTGAGTTATTTATATGACTTATATTATATCTTTTAAATATGAAGTTTTTCATTAAGTAGTGATTTATGTTTTTTTTCCATTAAATTTTGAGTAGTGATTTACTGATTTATGATTTTTTTTCCATGCATATATATATACATATATATATAGATACACACACATATATATATATACACACACATACACACATGTATATATATAAAACACACATATACACACACACACATATATATATACTTACCGTGTAGTTTCTACAATTTACATTTCTTTCACCCTTTCCGTGTCTACGTAGAAACTCGATTTTAACAACATTGATTAGGGGTCTGTGTTGGCAGGCGTTTGAGGTTAAAACTCTTGAGATACAATTAAAAAAGAAGAAGTTAGAATATTATATTATTTTTATATCTGCTTCATCTTTTAATTAATAAAACGAAAGATATCCGGAAAATATAATTAAATTGAGTCATTTATAGTTGATTTGGACAACCTAATTCTAGGTGACTATTCAGCATATGCCGTCATCTTATGTATGAGATTAGGCGTCATATTACCAAAGGAAGAGGACGTGTAAAGGACTTTTAATCCACCAAAACTTGATTATAGGACGCTATTTTTAAAGAAATATTTTTAAAAAAAATTTGACATGTTTAACTAGAGTAAAAATGGGAAATAATGACAAGAGGTGGTAAAGGAAGCGGAAAAGGAAAAGGAAGAGTTGAGGAAGATATGATTATTGTAGTAATTGAATGACGTCGATTAGTGGTGAATTTTGACCCAAAAAAAAAAAAGATTAGTGGTGGAGTACAGGAAGAAACAACGTATATGTGGGACTCGATCAATTAAGATCTGGTACAACGGATGTGTAATACGGTGTAAGGAGCACGTAGGACCCATCTCTATTCGTGGCTCACATAAGGTTGGGTCCCACACCACCGTCCGGACGAGGAGATCATAACGGCAGATTCTCTGCAACTTGTGTATGTCGTTCCTAGACGATCACATGAATATGGACTGCTGATTTTAACAACCAGCAACAAGTGGGCCTCACGTCCAACACTATATATGAAGGAGGATAGGTAAGTGATGACGTAGAAGCCTAGCAGCCAATTGCTTGTTTCTCAATTAAGCCACTACTTTTGACTCCACTGTTACTATCCTATGAAACATATCAATCAGAAGGAAAGTGTGGCTGTGGCACTTACAAGGTTAGGTTATTTGAGCCTCATAACATGACAGGCAATAACATACCGTAATTGTAATTAATTTTTCAAAATATACAGAGACGGGGGATAGCTTGAGCCATGTGACGCATAGGCAACAAAATAGTCAGATGTGGGGATGGAAATAGATTAGGCTTTAACTAAATAAAGATGTATAAACCAAGCGAACCCAAACTTCAAAAGATGAAGGAAGTCATTTAAGAGACAACTACGAATATGTAAGTGCAAAGTACAATCGATGGGTCTTGGTGATCACGCTTTTCTGGTCACAGACAAGGTGACATTGATGAACTCAGTTTTCTCTTTGGACATACGGTCTGTTAAGATCTCTTGGTACCTCCTGAAAACTTCTTCGATGACACTCTCTCCAAAGTGGCTGATCAATAAGGGCTCAGCCACAGCCCTCATACACTTTGCGACATTATAGCCACCGTCACTCGCTACTTCGGACTCACTAAACTCACTGTTTTTTGTGTTCCAGCCAGCATCATCGTACGCATTCCAATTCACTGCAGATACCTCCACACGGTTGATGCTAAATGACCCTTGTTTTACCACCTCTCGTTCCACTTCAGATGGGGATGGCGTGTATTGAGGTATATTGAACGAGTCCACCACCCCTTCTTTTATAATTCCCTGTTCATATATCACAGTAAAACAAGTCAGGTATTTTTCTAGGTATAACTAAACTTCATAGTTAGATGATAGAGATGGTAAACAGCTAGCTCATTAATATTATGAACGACATATTTTCTACAAAAATATAGGAATAATTATGGGACCAATAGTTCATCGATATTATTTGTGTAATTTGTGAAAGGTGGCAGTGGGACCAATAGTTCTTTTATAATTCCCTGTAACTCATCTTAGTAAAACAAGTTACTCCTTTCCGACACTTCAACTAATTCAACAGAATCAAGAAGTGGTAGTTAACTTCTTAAATATGCCTTGAATTAAATTTTTCCACAATTTTAACCATATTAAATTAGGTTTAAAATGAGAGAGACATACAAAAAGTCACATATATAAGCATTGACTATATGGGAAATATTGAAAAATAAACATTAATTACTCTCTAAGTGATGTATATTGTGGATCAAAACATCCTTCTACAAATGACTTATATTGTGGATGAAGGGTATTAGGTTCTTTTTGCATGAAAATTAGCTAGGTATACCTAAATTTCATAGTTAGATGATAGAGGTGGAGAACAGATAGCTCATGAACATGAGCCACATGTTTTCTACAAAGATAAAGGAATTATGGCACCAATAATTCATCGATATTATTAATGTGATTTGTGAAAGGCGGCAGTGGTTCAGACCCAGAAAAAGAAAGAAAGCGGTGGGGCCAATAATTCAATCTTTTTTCCATTTCAATCAACAAAAGAAATTAAAAGTATGATTACCAAGGAGGCCATGTCATTGAGAGCTTTAGCCATGAGTTCCCAAATAAGGCAGCCTTCTTTGCTAGAGGGATCGTCACTTCTTCTCCCTAAATATGTGAGCACCATACAACCTCCTTCCACCATTTCCTTTGCACGACACTCCAGAAAGAATGAGAAATCTTTTTGAAATTGTTGGTAATAAGCCTTCAACACATTCGACGGGCTAGTGCTCGCCATATAGATGTTTCCCTTATTGTTCTCCACTCCCTCGGGAACCTAATTTATGCATTAAGCAATCATATATAAGAGGAGAAACAAGACCCCAACAATCATCTAAATTCAAACATATATGTGAATATATATATATACACCTGAGATAGCCATTGAAGGCTATAAGAGGCATGGACAAAATGGAGACTTTTTGAAGGGAAAAGCCTTCCATAGAAGGAACCAGGGACTCCAGATAAGAAGGAAGGACCAACCCCTGAAACCATTTCATGACTGAGTCTGTCCTTGAAGCTGGCAAGAGACCTGAAGATGTTGTTGAAGTCATTTCCTGGAAGATCATTCAAGAAAACTTGGTATTCTGGGGACTGATGGTTCAGCTCTCGGCAAAGCTTCTCCACTGTTTTGATTACTTCTGAAACCACAAAGAAAGTGTTTGGACCAGAAGAGCAGCCCAAGTCTGAAATCATTATGCTTTCTGGGAGCATTTTGCGGTACAATTTGGTTATGGCTTCCTCTCGAATCGGCTTTGTCAGTGTCAGCACCTTTTGCTGTTTGCCCCATCACCATAAAAGGCTTATCATATTTATGCTGCATGCCTTACTCACAGTACTCTATGATCTCTAAAACATTGGCCCTTAATGTAAGAACCCGTTCATAATATAATTTACATTATGAATGAGATCCTGTATTAAGGACTGAACGTACATACCAGCAAATTAAAGAAGATGCAAATCATTAATTTAAAGTGGTAAATGATCAAACCTGAACTAAGGAATTGTTTGCATAGCTTGCATCTCCAATGCCCCCATTCATGTGCAGCACTTGAGTCACCTCCATTATTCTTAGTATCTTTGATCTTTCTCTCTGATGATGATTCTCTTTTGTATATATGATTTCTTTATCTTCCGATTGTGTGGGTTGTGTGTGTTTTGAGGAATCTATTTATAGATGGTGCAGCTCTTTCATATGCGGGAGCCGGCGCTTTAATCATTTTGCTAATGAGAAAAAAATTGCTTATATTTTCAAATACGGGTAAAATAAGGTATTTCATGATAATCAAAGTTGAGGTAACGTTAAACGCCAGGCAGATGTGAGCGCGCGGGCCCTATTTTTTACTCAGTATTTAACATTTATAAATAAAGTGATTGGTGTGTGGCTCGCAAAAAAAATGAGTGACGGTTATAAATTAGCAGCACAGATCACTCTGCACGAAACTGATATGAGGTAAGCAGTACGTAGTGAGGTAATCAAGAGCTTGATTCTATAACGTTGGCAAAGTTCGCCAATTAATTTAACCGTTTTATTCCCTTCAACAAACCTCCTTTTGTCGCTTTGTTCCACTGAACCATGAACATCATCATGCATGGTCCTCCTACATCTTTTTCTAAATGAAGGTGGTAGGTAAATGACTAATTTATATAAATTAAAAAATCTAATTAAGTTTGTTATACACCCCACCTCTCTCCTGGTTAATTCATATAAATTAAAAATAATTGGTTAATTTAGTTGTACGTTTGTAAAAAAAAATGTGTTGATTTCCTTAAAATATCTCCATTTTAATTATTTGTATTGAAAATTATCCTTAAACTATATAATCCCTCCTTTTAAGCATTTATTTTACATAATATATAACTAATTGGGGTAGTTTGAGAGAAACATATAACAAATATGAGAAACAAAGTAGATAAAGATCTTAAATTTAAAACAAAATAATTTAAAGAAGTATGTGTTACGGTGGTAGACCATGCGTTCATGTACGAGCCTTTGCTTGATTATGATTGATTAGAAAATAATTCAGACAAGCCAAATAATAATTTAATTACGAGAATCCTTTCAACTGAGCCCTTTTTTTTCAAGGAAAATTAAAATATGAATGATCCCCCAAAAAAGAAAAAAGAAAAGAAAAGAAAAGAAAGAAATCCATGGCATTATGTTAGAGCTCTTTGGTACATATCATATTCCCCTTCCATCCAAGGAAAACTAGGGGTGGTTTGGTTCACTTTCATAATTAGACAATGTAATTGTAATGCAATTAATTCTAATGCACTTTTAAAGCAATGTTGTGTTCAATTTGCTTTGGTATAGAAATATATAAAAGAACCAAAATAATGTCCAACCAATTATTATTTTTGCCCACCTCCCTCCTCTCCTCTCCTCTTCCTCTTGAGACGAATCTGAAACTCATCGAAAGCGACAACCACCAAACAAGAATCAAAGCAAATCATCATAACCAAAATTGAAGAGAGGATGTGGCTCAAATCAAAGGTTTGCTCGTAGATGTTAACTATTGGGGTTCACGGCGGCAAGGCTGTGAGTAAGCTTGAGGGAGGGCTGCCGTCCTACTGGTTTCGCCGAGAGGTGTAGAGGGCAGCAGTTGAGAGAGACAGAGAAAGGGAGGCCAAGATAATAGGATTTGGCTTTGGTCCTTTGCAGTGATTCCTACACTGCGTCCACTGCACCCCAAACGCGTCGGTGCCAAGCACACATTGATCCTTTTTTGTTTTTTTGTTTTTTTTTTTAATCCAGGCACTGTTAGATAGTAAAAAGATAATTCTGAATACTAAATCGTACTGAAAAAATCCTTTATGATTTTTAAAAATTATTTTAGGATTTTAAAAAAATATTTCAGGGTACAGACTAGTACTAAAAGGATACTTTAGGATACTGACTGTTATTTAAAAAAATTATTTTAAGATATTGAAAAAAAAAATTCAGTTACTAACTGTTATTAAAAATATACTTTAGGAAATTTTTTCAATATCCTAAAGTAATTTTTTAAGATCATGAATTATTTTTTAAATACCCGTCAATATCCTGAAGTATGCTTTTAGTACCGGCCTATACCTTGGAATACTTTTTTAAGATCCTAAAATAATTTTTAAGATCATGAAGGATTTTTTGAGTACGATTTAGTATCTATAATTAACTTTTTTACTACCTCTGCCTGAATTTTTTTTTTTTTTAAAAAATAAGGACCAGTGTATGCTTGGCGCTGAAACGACTCCGTTTGGGGTGCAGCGGACGCAGCGGAGGAATCACTGCAAAGGACCAAAGCCAGATCCAAGATAATAAGGGGTGGTTGTGTAATTTTATTGGATTCCAATTGATTCAACCTTGTGAATATTTATTACTCCCTTGTCCTTAATTACATGATATATTTTAACAGTTGATATTGATCCTATAAGATATAGTTTTTTTTATTATTAATCTTTTTCTAATTTATCTCTATATATTGATGATCTTTTTACAATAATCAAGAAAAAGAGGGAATCAGAGAATTAAGAAATATGATTAGGGTATTTTATAAAATATATATTATATTAATTAACTTAATTATAACTTCTTAATATAATCAAATTAAATAAATATGTCTTATATTAAAAACTAGATAAAGTACCAACTTTGTTGATCATTGTTTTATAGCCATCAAACACTCTCCACATAAGTAACACGGTCAGGATTGAAATTCCTTCGGATTTTAATCATTATCAAAGTTGAAAATATTAGTAATTGTTTTCCCAGCATCTTTTTTATTTGAATAGTCAGTACTATTTTATATTAGGGATAAAGTTCAGATTGACCAACCAAGTATTATGCTAGGAGCACCCGCCACAATAATATTTTGAAGGGAACAAAAATACCAATGAACAATTGAAAATGGTAAAAATAACGATGGAGAATTTAAAAATGATGTACATAACATAATTCTGTTAACTTCAACTTTTAGCTTAGTTACCCAATTTTAAAATTTTTCACTGGTATTTTTGCCCATGATCAATTGTTCATTAGTATTTTTACTCCTTTCAAAATATTTGTGTGTTGAGTGTTCCTAACGTAATATTTAGTTGACAAATCTACACCTTAACCTTTAATATTATGCAGATGAAGATTTTATGAATTGTGTGGCTCTGTGAATTTTTTATTCTGGAGGGTTATGTCATTCACATCCCTTCAAGTAAATCAATCAAAAGATTTTACATGGGAACAGATCAGGTAAGAAATTTCAACTCTGGAGGGTGTTACGTACACGCTTTGGCTAAATTCCAATACAGTTTTTCAATAATGATTTTAAGTATATAAGAAAAATTTTGTCTCAATTTATATAAATAAGTATTTTTAATTTGAACCCCAAAATGATATCAAACAAACTAATTCTGTTTAGATATAGCTTTTGGAGAATAACTTTTCTGCATCAAAACTTATGTTTTGTAAAAACCTATTTTTTCAGCTTTCTCTCTCTCCTATGCCATCATCAATATATTTTCAGTACTAATTAGTATCCTTAAGTATTTTTTTAGTACCATGAAATATTTTTTCAAGATTAGTCATTACCAGAATTTTTTTTTTTCAATATCCTAAAAAAAATTTCAAGATCATGAAGTCTTTTTTCAATATCCTTAAGTATTTTTTTAGTACTATTGAGTACATGAATTTTTTTCTAAGATTAGTCAAAACCCTGAAATATTTTCTTAAAATCATAAAATAAATTTTTAAGACCATGAGAAGTATTTTTTCAGTAGCAGTCAGTATTAAGTATCTTTTTAGTACCCGTCAGTACCCTGGAATATTTTTTCAAGATCATAAAATAAATTTGTAAGATCATGAGAAGTATTTTTTCAGTACCAGTCAGTATTAAGTATCTTTTTAGTACCTGTTAGTACCCCAACATATTTTTTCAAGATCAGTCATAACTCTGAAATATTTTTTCAAGATCATAAAATAAATTTTAAGACCATGAGCAGTATTTTTTCTGTACGTATTAAGTATCTTTTTAGTATTCGTCAGTACCCTGAAATATGTTTTCAAGATCATAAAATAATTTTTTAAGACCATGAGAAGTATTTTTTTTCCAATACCAGTTAGTAGTAAGTATCTTTTTAGTACTTGAAAGTATCTTAAAATATTTTTTCAAGATCATGAAATAAATTTTTAAGACCATGAAAAGTATTAATTTTTCAGTACTCGTCAATACCCTAAAATATTTGTTTAAGATCATAAAATATTCTTAGTACCTGTACCTTCAAAGTATTAAGTATCTTTTTAGTACTTGTCAACACCCTAAAATATTTTTTCAAGATAATAAAATAAATCTTTGAGACCATGAAAAGTATTTTTTTTCAATACCAATCAGTATTAAGTATCTTTTTAGTATTCGTCAGTACCTTGAAATATTTTTTCAATATCATTCATTACCCTAAAATATGTTTTCAAGATCATAAAATAAATTTTTTAAATAATGAGAAGTATTTTTCAGTAATAGTCAGTATTAAGTATCTTTTTAGTACTCGTCAGTACCTGAAATATTTTTTAAAATCAGTCATTACCCTGAAATATGTTTTTAATATCCTAAAATAAATTTTTAAGATCATGAAATATTTCAGGATACTGAAAAAAATACTTCATAATCTTCAAAATTTATTTTAGGATATTAAAAAAATATTTTAGGTTACTAACTAATCTTAAAAAACAATTTCAGGTGCTAACGAATATTAAAAAGATAATTAAGGATCTTGAAAAAATATTTCATGATCTTGAAAAAAAATTAGGATATTGGAAAAATATTCCAGCGTAATGACTAATCTTAAAAAACTATTTCAGGGTAATGACTAAAAAAAATACTTAAGGATACTTACTAGTACTAAAAAAATACTGATAATGGTAGAGGAGAGAGAAAATGTTGAAAAAAAATAGTTTTTTACAAAACTTAGGTTTTGATGCAGAATAGCTTCTAGACAATTAAATGTAATACCCTGAAAATCTCACTTATAATAAGTATCATATTGAGTAAATAATACCTATTGGAAATAGGTGAATATGTGATATCAAATTTGTAGGGGAAAAATCTCTTGAAAATTAGAGTGCCAAAATGACGAAAATGCCCTTGTAGGACATAAATAACTTAGGAAAATTATGAAAAATCCTAAAAGGTAGTAAAATAATTATTAGAATTGAGAGAATATATTGTCTCTAATTTTGATAATTTAATAAATTATAAGCTTGGAAGAATTGTAAAATAATAATTATGAAGTATTTGGAGATCATAACTAACTCCATAATTATTGATATTTTACATGGAAGATAAAATAGCAATGTTAGTTCAGATTTTGAGAGGAAGTAATTAATTCTAATTAAGGAAATTATCAAAAATTAGTAAGGAATTAATTAAGTAATTATTGGCTAATTACTTAAGCATAAACAAGGGAAAATTCAAGGATAATTATGTAAAACACTAAAATTAGTGGTTAATGGCTAAAAATTAGCAAAAAAAACATAGCTTACCGAAGAGAAGCAAGACACAAGAATCTATCCTGGTTCGGTCCAACAACTTGACCTACATCCAGTCCCCAGACTCTCTGGGATTTTCTCACTATATCACTTGATTACACGCTCTCCACTCAAGATTAATTCTCTCTCTAGAACTTACTCCCCCTTACAAGTTGTAATCAATGAACCCAATCTCCAAGTCCCCTTGACTTGAGATAACTCACAATAAATGATTTACAATCAATGAACTCTCTTTTAGAGTAGATAGGATAAACACTGAAGTATAAATGTATCATAAGATACTTTACACAGAAAAACTCAAAGAATAAATGACTTTTGAATTATTTTTGTTTTTCTGTTGGATTGGTTGTAGAGAAGAATTGAATGCATCTCTATTTATAGGTAGAGATCATTAATTGACCGTTGTAATCCCAATTATAACCGTTGGAGGTGTTGGGAGCTGATTACATTAAGCTTGGGTCTTCTTCTCTCTCTAATCTTCACTTCATCCAACTGTATAGATGTTCAGTGTTGTCTCTCTGCGAATTAATCCGTTGGAGTAGTTAATCTTTGGAAGTGGAAAACATCCTTTCTGTTTTCCAAACGTGTGTAGGTGGATTAACCGAGAAATATGCAACTTTTACGAGTTTTGCATTTAATGTTCGACTTGCTTTTTGCTTTTGCTCAAATCTTCATTTAATCCTGTCTAAATCATCTAAAACTCACTAACAAACTGATTAAACATAGTTAGGAGTAGTAATGAATGATGATATAAGGTATTGAGACCAAACATGAAGGTTTAGCAAAATCATTCTTTTCGAAATTCAAACTTGCGATGGAAACTCGAGTTAGTTCATCCAAACTCGAGTTTTCATGCTCCAGCGATCTTTCTGTCAAAGACCGAAACTCGAGTTTTCAACGGGAACTCGAGTTTTCTCATCTTAGTGACGAGCATCGCGATTTATCATTTGGACAAGTCTTGTGAACAGTGCAAAACTCGAGTCATTAAGTGACTAACTCGAGTTTTGGACTTTTATCGAAAAATCATGTTTTAATCCAAAACATCAAAACTGGAGTTTTCAAGCAAAACTGAAGTTTTCAAAACGTTTTAAATTGGCAGTGATCTCTGCCTGATCAAAACTCGAGTTTCCACAACTTAACTCGAGTTTTCATATTCTTTGAAAACTTTGGAAAACTTCTCTGTTAGAGCCAAACTCGAGTTTTCAACCGAAACTCGAGTTTTCTCATTTTATGAGAAAATGTTAAAGTTCTTGATTTATTTCACGAATGAGTTTATGCAAGATCAGAGATGAGTATTGTTCTTAAGCGATGGAAACTCGAGTTTTAATACTGAACTCGAGTTTTCATGAACTCTTGAAAATCGTAGAAAATACTCAGAGAAGCCTAAACTCGAGTTTCCCATGGAAGCTGGAGTTTTGGTTTTATCGAAAAACTTGGTTGCTCTGTCTTGTCAAGACTCGAGTTTTCAATCGAAACTCGAGTTTACTTTGTTTAGCGAAAATCTTGAATGCTCTCTGTATGGCCAAAACTCGAGTTTTCAAGCAAAACTCGAGTTTGTCTTTCTTTATAAAAATTTGAGCATTTCACTGTCAGGCCAAAACTCGAGTTTTCAACCAAAACTCGAGTTTGCCTTTGACAGTAACTTTTCAACTTACAAAGATAAACTTCTCTTGTGTATACAATTGTCCGTTATCATCAAAACCAATTTGAGAACTAACAAATATATTTGCTAATTAATGGGAAAATATGAAGAAAAATTGGTGAGATTAAGTAATTTTAAGCCTAAATACAAGTATGGGCCAATAGGAAAATTTTGTAAAAAATTATGTAAAAATAATTATTAAATTATATAATAATTAATTAAAAAAATAAAAAATATATATATATTTTGTGTGTGAGAGTGCCAACATGATTAAGGGAAAAAGAAAAAAAATAAATAGGTGAAGTGTTGAAATAAAACACTTATTTAAATATTAATTTAAGTAGAAAGTTAAAAAATAAATAAACACCGATAGGAATTGGATCCTATCCAGAAAACTATGAATAAAATTTCTAGAGTCAGAGTATAATATTAATGAGTGGATTTTTATCTCGAATTGGGCTATTACAGAAGTCAATTCCGAGATCGGTAGAAGAAGTTAGTAATAAGACGAAATAGGGAAAATCTGAGAAAAAGGCAGATAGTCACAGATTTTGGAATTTGAAGAAAATAAATTGTAACTCAACATCTGGGAATGAGTTGAGAATTTCTGGACATATTTGGAATCGGTGAATTTTTGTCCAGGATGTTGATGATTCGGAAGTTGATTAAATGTAGAAGCACGTTTTTAGTAAAACTTCCGGGACCGTTGGAACCCTGTATGGAATCAAAAAGTTATTTAGCCCGGACATTTCTAATGAGTGAGAAAGGGTATTCAAAGTTGTGATTCCAGATTTCTAAGATTTTACAAGATTACGCGATTCGGGCACCGATCGGGAAACTTTACCGGTATAACCTTCTAGATGAAGGCAAGGTGGCAATAACATTGATTGTTTTTGTTGAATTGGGAGGCTAGGCAGGTCGGCAAGCAAGGTTTGGTGGAGGAGAAATTGTCTCAAAAATTGCATGGTTTAAAATGGAAGTTGAAGGTTGGAAAAGACCAAAATGCCCTCGCAATTTCTTCTATAAATAGCCCTCCAAAGCTCTTCATTCTTCACACCATTTCAAGAGAGCATTTCAGTTTTAGAGAGAGGGTAGAGAGAAGGAGGAGTCCGGGGAATTTTGCAGCGAAGCTCTGAGTAAGTTTTTCGTACTTAAGCTTCGTAGTTCTTTCGGTAGTTAGAGTAGAAATGCTATATTAGTCTTTAATCTTCCAAGTATGATTAGATATCATATGATAGGGGTATTTTAGTCATTATTTCGAAAATCATGATGGGGTCAGAGTTCTGGCAAAATTTTGGAAGATTAGAGTTAAAATAGCGAAGCTCTGGCGAAATTCCACCGATTAGGGGCATCAGGGGCAGAATGGTAATTTTTACCTAAATTTCCTGGTATGATGTAAATCATTAATTAATATGATTTATATTTCGAAAATTATATTGGAGTAGGAGTTATGTTGAAATTTTGGAAGAGTAGGGTCAAAGTAACGAAGTGCTGGCGAAATTCCACCGATTAGGGGGTCAGGGGCAAAATAGTCATTTTGACTAAAAATGTCCGTCGTAATGATAGATCATTAACAAGTACGTTGTAATATTGATAGGATATCCCTGAATACGTTTTGACCTACTGTCGAACCATTTGTCGGCGTCTTTGGTTTCGTTTTCGTCAGAAGTACGGTTTTCCGTAAAATGTGCTAGAATAACATCAACGAAGGTACGTTCGCGTACTGTAACACTAATCTGATGTTTATCGTATGCGTATATATGTTATGTGTATTGTATGCCTATTGTGGTAGCCGGGGGACCGAGGACCGATGAGAGAGACAAGCAGCCCGCGTAGGAGTTCCAGCTGAAGACTTCCTTTCATTGTTCCGGCGGAAGCTTTCCTTTTGTTGTTCCGGCGGAAGCTTTCCTTTTGTTGTTCCGGCGGAAGCTTTCCTTTTGCTATTGTATATCTCTTTTGAAATACTCGGTTCTATCACATTGTTGTAACTTGACCAGGACTTACGGCGTTTTATATATACACATCAATTACTCAATCGCTCTGTTGCTCTACTCTGATGATTTTGAAATGATGTTTGACGAAAAAAAAAATTATACTGCTTTTGAAAAGTTGGGATGTTACAGAAGTGTTTGGTAAACTTTTGTCAAAACCTAGGTTTTGATGTAAAATAGCTTCTGAAAAAAAAAAAAAAAAAAGAAGACAGATATTTGACAGACTTGTGACAAAACCTAGGTTTTAGAACCCTCCAAACATGCCTTTAAATGTCATTTATTTAAGTCTTATCAGCCCTAATTCTTGGGTCCAGTCCTCAAATACTCAGGCACCTACGTGAAGCGTAAGAACAGTTTTATACTTTTATGTCCATGCACTCTACCTGGTGTATGAAAGGGCATTGGGTACCATATTTGGTATACTTTTAACCAATTTATTTCTTTTTTTTTTAAGAAATAATAATAAGCAAAGTGTAAGTGAGTTTAGACTCTCGAGAGTTTATTAGAGTAAGTATATCTTGTAACTGAAAAAGCACTTATAAAAGTACTCATAATTAAGTCATTTAAATAAAATTTTAACATGGACAATGATACTTGAACTTATATTCTTATGATACATAAAATCAGCTATGTCTTGATGAATTTTTGTTAGATAATTTTAATTTTATGTAGTGATATTTATTTGTTGAGATAATATCCAGATACTTATTTATTAAACAAATCCAGCTACTTAAAAATTCATACATAAACATATATATATAAGTACGCACGTCAATATTATAACGTGGCATCGACAATGAACTCTCTACCGGATGAAATGCAAAACTCCAATACAACGTGGCAAGAAACAATTCCGTAACGGTAATTACGTATCAAAATTTGAATTAACCACGTAAGTGTGATCCACGCATAATATCCGTTGGGGGATTTTGACTTCTTATTACCTTCGATTCTAAATACAAGATCCATTTGACCTTTTTTGAAAAATTGATATAACTAAATAAGTTATGTAATTATATGATATGTTATGTATAATTAAATTAAATATCAGTTTATAAGCTAGACAAATCAGTTTGAAGAAAAAAAATCATAAATATAAGTACTTTAAAGTAATTAAATTAGCTTATTTAATTTTCCTTAAAAAATCAATTAAATATTTTATTTAATATGGGAAATAGTACTAATTAAATTGAATTGGATGTGTGCTAACGCCTAACGATGACATCATACTCCTGAGGTGGTCATGACTCAAGAGTTTTCATTAAATGCTTTTTACTATAATCTGTTCTTTTTATTTTCTTGCCAGCTTTTGTGATGCATTAGTTTTAGCAACCCTAGCTATCTCTTGACTTGGTACAGTTTGGGAGGAAGAATACAACAGTCGGCTTCATTAGAGAGGAACGGAGAAAGAAGAAACAATGAATTGAAAGGGAAATTTTGAAACGATAGCCAAATAGCAGGGGACCTCATTGGTAATTATCAAATTCATGTGATTTTTTCTGCCAATGTGTTTCGTTCAAGGGACTAAACTGTCACTTTCCCATGTGAATTATATTACTTAACTCTATGTCAATCTCATGCATACATATGTGTAAGGGCGGATGCACGTTGGGTAGAAGGGGGCACGTGCCCCCTTGATTTTTTGATTTTTTTTTTAATATTTAAATTTTTCCCTTCTAGCTGAATGCCCTTCATTCTTAACCCGCAGACGCAGCTCACTCTTCTCTTTAGGTAAAGTTCATTTCTAATGAGTGGTTGCTTACTTCTTTGATATACTTTCCTAGCATTTTGTTGCTTTTTCTCTGTATTTTAGGTGAATATTCCTGGCACAAAAAATTGCTTGGAGCATGTAGGTTGCTTCTGAATGGAATCTTGACTGTTGCTGACACAGTAATCTCCTATGAGAATGATTGGAATCCCTCATGGGATCAGCAGGCGATGGACAGTGCTCACCGGTTGGGTCAAACAAAAGATGTTAGCTTTCTCTTCCTTGTTCCCCTACATGCTTATGCTTTTGATAATGATTAAATGAGTGTTGCACTAATGTTTGCCCCCGAACCCCCGCACCCCCTACCAATAGTGCCCCCCTTCCATCAATTTCTGGATCCGCCCCTGCATGTGTGCGTGTATTGCAATAGAATATTCAGTAATGATGCTGGGCAAAAAAATAAATATAAATATATATATATTCAGTAATGACGACTCATTATAATATTGAATCAGCTTATAATTTTGTCGAGACAAGGCATCGATAATGAACGACTCCTAAAATGCAAAGTGTTATGGACTCGAATAATGGATTTGGCAGAGGCTGAGCCCAATAGGAATGCCTTAGACAGGAAGCCCTCCTTGAGATAAGTAACGTGCCAATCACCTCTTTAATGTGCCGTTAATTCAGGAATCATGCAGATACTGGAGCAGGCACCATTAAGACGTAAGATACGCACGACGCCAGAGAAGGACTGAAGGTTAGGAGGACGAAACCCTAGGTAATCTCTATAAATAGGAGGTTGCCTACCAGGTATGTTCTCCACGCACTACAAAAAAAGTGCCACTTTGTGGCGGTTAATTTCTAGCGGTCAAAATAAACCGCTACAAATATGCGAATTTGTAGCGGTTTATACCGAAACCGCTACAAATTTGTAGCGATATGACTCGTGCCAAGTGGCGTATTTGGTTAAATAACGACATTTGTAGCGGTTATCATAAACTAACAGCTACAAAATATGGCGCGAAATTGGCGCCAAATTTGTAACAGTTATTTTGCAGCGGTTTATTTATAAAAACCGTCACAAATATGGCGCCAGTTTGGCACCTTATGGCACGCCATTAATGGCGGTTTTGAAACCGTTACAAAATACAAAAAAAAAAAACCGCTACAAATGTGAACCGCTACAAAAGCATTACATCAACCGCTACAAAGTGTGTAATATTGAAATTTGAATATTTCGAATCCCGCCAAGTTTATTTTAAAAAAAACTATGTTCATATTTGTAGCGGTTGTTAGTATAACTTAGTTACAAAATGTGATATTTTGATTTTTTTTTTAAATACCAATGAATTTTTGTAGAGGTTTTGAAACCGTTACAAAACGCAAAAAAACCGCTACAAATGTGAACCGCTACAAAAGCTGTTACATCAACCGCTACAAAGTGTGTAACATTGAAATTTGAATATTTCAAATCCGCCAACGTTCATTCATTTGTAGCGGTTGTTAGTGTAACCGCTACAAAATTTAAAAATTATATATATTTTTAAAATATTAATGAATTTTTGTAGCGGTTTTAACGCTACAAAACATTAAACCGCTACGAATCCGTCACATCAACCGCTACAAATGTTACGTATATCCCTATAAATATCCCCACCACACCTCATCTCACACACTCATTCATTTCTTCCCACTCACTTCTCTCTCGTTTTCTCTCATTTCTTCCCACTCCTTCTAAAATCTTTGATTTCAATGTTTTATTTTTACTTCTTATAATACGATACTATTTTTTTCCTTATCCGAACTTTAAGTATATTTCCTCAATATTCCTTCTATCATCATCAACTTTCTTTATATAATCAAATATCATCTAATGCACAACATAATTTTTTGCTCAGAGGTGGACTACACAATAAATCCTTATTATCTACATATTCTCAATATTATACCTACATAATATTTATACTTATCTAACTTAAGTTAATCAGTTTTTAAATATTAACTATTATCATTTAATTTGTCACTTAAATAATAAAAATATTCAATATAATATTGTAACAATGGACACAAATTACGATTTTTTTCAATTTTTCAATATTTTGTAGCGGTTGTAAAACCGCTACAACAACCGCTACAAATTTTAATTTAAATTCGGATTAAATATTTGTAGCGGTTTTACAACCGTTACAAAATTTGGGCGCCATTTTTTTTCCATATTTTGTAGCAGTTTATCATAACCGCAACAGATATAGTAGCGGTTTATATGTATGTAGTATCGGTTTTTTTTAACCGTTACAAATCGGCTTGCCACGAGCGTTTTGTCGCGGTTCCTCTAACCGCTACAAATGTCGTTTGTCACGTCAAAAACCGTTACAAATAGGTCATTTTAACCGCTACTAATTGTTGTTTTTTTTGTAGTGACGTTCACCAGTACATTCTTTACCATTCAGTCTCACTGTGCACACACACTACCCTCAGGCGAAGAGCCAACCCCGTGTAGCACAATGATCCGTTAGCAACCGCTGATATCTCCTCCATAGATACCAGTGGGCGCTATACCCGATCCAATATCAATTATACCTAGCCCACTGTGGCTAGACATCTGTATTCTACGACAGAACACAAAGCAATCTCAAATCTCAATCCATTTGTATTACTCATCATCCACGAACAATATATAAAAATACGAAGGACTGAAATCATTCAGATATAAAATTAATTAAAGTGCTTGATGATTGTGTATTTTTTTATTTATAATATGAAATCGTGTAATAACTGGCATGCATGTGACAAGAGAAACTAAAAAGATTTGGCTCATGCAATAGAGATTTTTTTTTTTTTTTGCTCGTTCTTTAATTTGTCGTGTCTTCTGTTTGTGCTGAAATGGAAGAACTGTATGCATTCAAGAGGCTATCAAGCTAAACTTTGGCAGCAGTGCATACGGATTATTCGATCGATCTTTCTAAACAAAGTCATTTTGTCATTCACCTAACACATTAAAAATACTATTCTTCACTTATTTTTTATGTATGAGATTAGGCGTCATATTACCAAAGAAAGAGGGATGTGTAAAGGACTTTTAATCCACAAAAACTTGATTATTGGACGCTTATAAGGGATCTTGGACATTTAAAATGATAAAAACAACATGACTTATTTTATAGTAACTGATCAAAGTTTCTAAATCCTTTCGTTTATTCAGAATATTTCTAATTGAACCTTGTCATGATGTTTAAAGAAATATTAAAAAAAAATCGGCATGCGTGTTTAACTAGAGTAAGAATCGGAAATAATGACAAGAGGTGGTAGAGGAAGCGGAAAAGGAAGAGTTGAGGAAGATGATGATTGTAGTAATTGAATGATGTGGATTAGTGGATCGGAAGACAGGAAGAAACAACGTATATGTGGCATGGGACTCAATTAAGATCTAATACAACGTATGGTGTAGTACGGTGGAAGGAGCACGTAGGACCCATCTCTATTCGTGGCTCACGTAAGGTTGGGTCCCACACCACCGTCGGGAGGAGATTATAACTGTGGATTCTGTGCATCTTGTGTGTGTCGTTCCTAGACGATCACAGGAATATGTGCTGATTTTAACAACCAGCAACAAGTGGGCCTCACGTCCAACACTATATATATGAAGGAGGATATATAAATATGACGTGGAAGCCTGGCAGCCAATTGCTTGCTTCTAAATTAAGCCACTACTTTTGACTCCACTGTTACTATCCTATGAAACATATCAATAATTGGAGCAAAGTGTGGCTGTGGCACTTACAAGGTTAGGTTATTTGAGCCACATAACATGACAGGCAATAGCATACCTATTGTACTGGCCTCTCAATCCTGTTTTATATTAGAAAAAATTTGGATGAAAAAGAATATTCTATTAAAATACTATATTACACGTGTAAGAATTTTGGGCCTATTAAAATCCGATTGATTTATTGAAGTACCCATACGAAACTGAAGCATCGATGCGGACTCCAATTACATTGCACAACAAATATAGGAAGGAGAGAAATGGAAGAGATCATTCTTATAAGATATAAATAACCTTCTAAGAGGGGGAGCGTTATTTTGTGTGTGCTATATTCATACTCATTACTTCCTTAATCTTACATTCTATTTATAGCGTACTTATGATCACATACAAATACGAATAGATGTAACCCTTAAACATAAGGTTATATGGCACTAAATTAAACATTTAAACTATTAAAAGAATATATGTCATTATGAACCCATATCTCTCCTTATTCACATATATAACAGCCCATCTTAATTTGAGTTGGAATCCTAATCCACTAAGAGTAGACTAATATATTCCCACAACATGGATTAAAATATAACTGATATCCCATATATAATTCTCCAGGCATCTATTTGTTATTTTTTACCAATATTTTAATTTGGAATACCAAAACTTCCGTTTGATCAGCCGGCTTCTTATAATCAGCAGTTGGAGAATTGAATATGGTGCTCCTCCAGTCCTTAATATAATATATAATTGATTTTTTTTAAAGATTAAGGATACTAAATAAATTACTTTCAAATATTGAAATTTATCTTTGTTATGCTAAATTAATTTGTTTGACTTATGAACTGAAATATCATCAAGGGATAGGTTATTCTGCCTACTCTTATTTTACCTATCTTTGCCTACCCTTCTCAATATCGTTAGATTATAATCTCATCCAACGGCGGAGATTTGAGGCATAAAATAAATCCTTTTACCCCTTCCTCTCTTTTTCTCTCCTCCGCTGGCATGGACGAACACATCCCTTGCGAAAATATCTTCCGGAAGAGCAATAAATCGGAGTTCGACTATTTCCTTTGGAAAATAAAATTTTAAACAATTTTTTTATTTGAAATCCTTCTCTGCCCAAAAATCCATATTTTCCGCTCAGGCATCATCGACATCCCGGCGCCCCAAATAATAAATCCCGGCGACTCTCCTCTCGAAATCCTATAACTTTGAGAAATTTTTACTGTACAGGCTTTGGTGTACTCTGTCTAATTAGAGAATGCTTTCTGGGGTAAAATTCATTCTGCGTGATCAGGTCGCTAAGGTAAACATATTTCTGTCATAATCAGATTTTTTATATAAATATTTGTGTATGATGATGAGAAGCTAGTCCGAACTGAAAGCCTACATATATCTGTACTATGACAGGATGAGAACTTGGATTCTTCTTTAAAAGAGAGGAACAAATCTGATTCTAGAATGAGAAAGAGTAAGGGATGTGTTCGTCCATACTAACTGAGGAGAAAGAGGGAGGGAGGCAGTGGGACAGAGAGGAAGGGGTAAAAATATTTATTTTATCTTTAAATCTCCATCATTAGATGAGATTATAATCTAACGGCATTAAGAGAAGTAGACAAAGGTAGGCAAAATCAGAGTAGACATAATAACCTATCCCTATAATAAAATGATACACGACATATATATTATTTACCAACTTATTTAGTTTTCATAATCTCTAAGAAAAAAAAAATCAACTATATTTTATATTAAAGAGGGGGATGTGGCAAGGATGAAGACGCCACACTACTGACCTCACCATGAGTTTAATTTCGATTCCTTGATAGAAAAGCTTCCAAGAAGAAGGGGCCGTGGGGTGAAATATATTTGTTTAATATTTTTATCATATTCGAACATAAGTTTAATTAATTTAGTTAATGTAGATATAAAAAACGTAATTGAAAATTTGATTAATTCTTTTGATAAATATATATATATATACAAACTGAATATGCTTATAAATGTTTTACTAAAAACATTTTCATAAATTGTACGGTTATATAATTTTTTAACAAATAAAAATGTTTAAACAATACTTTTGTTAAATAGGAGTATTTTAGTCAAAATCCAAGTTTAAGAGTTAAATTTTATGGTCAACTAACAGTTGGATGGATAAAAATAAAATTTCAAAAATACAAGAAAAGTTTGTGTAACATGCGTTTGAATTTTAAAGGGATTTCTATGGGTTTTCAAAATAGAAGGGAGATACCAATACCCACTGGGATCTAGTGGTAAGGTACTCGTTCTCCCTTAATTAAACAGGTTTTCAGTTTGAAGTTGTAAATGGAGCAAGTGTCATTGTTGGTAGCTCTTCCCTCCCACCAAGGAGATTGACTTGGGGAGTATGGATTAGTCTAGCTCCGACAAATCTTTCGAGTTTCACAGGTGGAATTGGTAGCTCTTCCCTCCCCCTAGGGAGACCAATCTAGGGCGTATCCGGATTGGTCTAGCCCCAATAAATCCTCTGAGTTTCACAGGTGGAATTGGTAGCTCTTCCCTCCCCTAGGGAGACTGACTCGGTAGTCTAGCCCAATGTTGTCAAAATCGAGTTTCTATGTAGACACGGAAGGGGGTGGTAGAAACGTAAATCATAAAAACAACATGAAACGCAAAGTTTTAACTTTCTACTACTTAAGGTTACAGGTTAAAATTACACACACACACACACGAGGAAAAAAATCATAAATCACTACTCAAAATTTAATGAACAACTTCATATTTAGAAGATATAAGTCATATAACTATATAAAACATAAATAAATAAATAAAACTTATGTTAAAAAAACTTGCGTTAAAAACTTATGTTTATAATTATAGAAATACATTAAAAACTATATATAGCTATCCATTCTCTACTCTTTCGACTTTTCATCTTTTTTTGGGGCAAAAAAAAAACTTTTCATCCCTTTTTTTTGTTAAAGTAAAAATGGTAAAAAGAAGAAGAAGAAGAAGAAGAAGAAGAAGATATAACATTTAAACCATGAAAGAATATATCTCTTTATGAACTCATATTTCTCCTTTTTCTCATAACAGCCCATCTTAATTTGGGCTTGAGTCCTAATCCACTAAGAGTAGACAAACCTATTCCCACAACATGGATTAAAATATAACTGATACACTAATATAAAAAAGAGCTTTAAAACCGCTTCATTTAGACCGGATTATAGAGAATCCGGTCTAAAAAGTATGACCGGTAGCAGTTTCGTAAATATAAAGAATTTTTTGGACTGGATTATAAAGAATCCGGTCTTAAAAGTATGACCGATGGAAATTTCATAAATATATAGAACACTTTTAAGACCGGTTGTTTCAAACAACCGGTCTTAAAAAAAATGATCGGTGGCAATTTCGTAAATAAATAGAACATTTTTAAGACCGGTTGTTTGAAACAATCGGTCTTAAAAGTGTAAAATAAATAAATAAATTCGCTAAACCTGTTAAGTCCGTGAGTCTGCTTTGTCTTCTTGGTGATATAACATTTGCTTAGTTATAGATTCAACGAATGTCCCAAGAGCCTCACGGGTTAAATCCTCAGCAAGAATATCATCCTCTTCCTCTAACCTACTCGCAATCTTTGTAAGTCATCCCAAGAGTCACACAATCAAATCCTTAGCAACGTTGGCGATGAGATGCTTCGAGGGTTTTACGATGGCGTCGACTCCAATCCTCAGCAATGGCGAAAGTGTACTACTTTGAGGATTCTGGACGACGACGGCTCCTTCCTCTTCGATCTATGGCTCTTTCCACGCCGCCTTTACACAGATCCGGCTTGAAATCAAACCCATATCTCTTATTGCTTAAGTCTGTTTATTCCTACCTTGACCGCTCCTACTCAGATCTGGACTTCGATTTTGGTTGTTTGAAGCTTTGCTAGCACCGACAAGAAGATCCTGCTCAGATTTGGTTGCTTTAAGCTTGTGATTTTTTTGTAGATCTGGACTTCAAATTCGATTTCCATGGTGAATGATTTCTGTTTCTTGTTATTTTTTCTTATTTCTGGACTTTGTAATCATCTTTTTTGTTTTTCTTGTTGTTGTTGCTTCCAATCTTCTATTGGTTCTTCGTCGCTGATGACGAAGGGACATTCAAAATGTTGCTAGTTCGAGTGATTTGGGACCAGATGTTTCGTTTGGGTTTCTTTTTATTATTCTGAAACACTTTTAAGATCGGATATTTCAAAAGTTCGGCCTAGAAACGATTTTTTTTAAGACCGGTCATTCATCCGATCTTAAAAGTAACATATTTTTAATACCGCCTGGAATGAGATTGGTTCCAGATCCGGTCTTACGAGGCGTTTTTTGTCCGATCTTAAAAGGCTTTTTTGTACCAGTGATATCCTATTATAATTCTCCAGGTATCTATTTGATATTTTTCCCCAATATTTTAATTTGGAATACCAAAACTTCCGTATAATCATCCGGCTTCTTACAATCAGCAGTTGTAGTAGAATTGAATATGGTACTCCTCTAGTCCTTCATATAATATATAATTCAATTTATTTTAAAGAGAGTGAGGAAGTTAAATAAATTATTTTCAAGTATTAATAATTATTTTTTTATGCTAAATTAATTTGTTTGACTTATAAACTGATATATAATCAAATGATATATGACATATGATATTATTAACTAACTTATTTAACTTTTTTAATCTCTTTAAAAAATAATCAACTATATCTTATACTCTGTATGAAGGAGGAGAGGAGTATGTGGGATTGTGGGAAGGAGGAGAGGAGTATGTGGCAAGGATGAAGACGTGACACTACTAACCTCACCATGAGTTTAATTTCGATTCCTTGATAGAAAGCTTCCAAGAAGAAGGGGCCGTGGGGTTTAATTTCGACAATTTTATTTTTCACTTTTTGATATATATTTGCTTAATATTTTTATCATAGTCGAACATAAGTTTAATTAATTTAGTTAAAGTAGATATAAAAAAACGTTACTGAAAATTTGATTAATTTTTTGATAAATATATATATATACAAACTGATTTTGACAAGAAAAATGTTTAAATAATTCTTTTGTTAAATAGGAGTATTTTAGTAAGAATCTAAGTTTAAGAGTCAAATTTAACAATCAACTAACAGTTAGCACTACTGGAAAAATGCAGATTTGCGGCGGAATTTGCGAGGGAAAAAATTCCCTCTCAAATTTGGGCCAATTTGCGAGGGAAAAAATTTCCCTCGCAAATTTGACCCAAATTTGCGAGGGAATTATTTTTCCCTCGCAAATTTGGGTCAACTTGCGAGGGAAAAGTTCCGCCGCAAAACATGACTTTTCTTGTAGTATAGATAGATAAAAATAAAATTTCAAAAATACAAGGTTTGTGCAACATGCATTTGAATTTTGAAGGGGTTTATATGGGTTTTAAAATAGAGGGGAGATGAAGGAGTGTGTTGGCTTACGCCTTAGTAACTTCTTCAAAATTAAACCAAAGATTGCAATATAGGGTGCAATCTCTGACGGCCTCTTGAGGAGCCTTTTATTGAAGGTTAAGGTGCAGATTGGTCAACGAATTATTACCCGAGGAGCATCTGGCACAAACATTAATTGAGGGTACTTTAATCATCAATCAACAATAAAAAAGTGAAAATAAGTATCAAAGAACAATTAAAAAAACAACTATCATAATTACGTTAAAATATGAGGCACTGGCGGAGGACGATGGTGGAGACGCTAGAGAAAAGAGCGGTTATACCTTCTTGTTGAATAAGGCAAACACCAACAGAGACGGGACGCATACGAGCAAGCGTTGGGGCAGCGGCGGTTGCTGCCTGTGGCATCGGAGGGATGAAACCAGAGTGTAAGGTGCATGCCAGTCAAAAGCTGTGGACTGCTGGATTTGATTTCGGTGAGTGATTATTGCCCTAAAGCTGCATACAAGCCTTGATAAGTTCAAGAGGGTGAGTGCAACACCCAGCAACAATGGAAGCTTTGGAAACGCCGATGTCGCCGACACTGTGACAGTCAATGGAAGACAGATCGAGACACCAAGACAGTGACGGCGTAATTTAACAGCATTGTGTTTTTTCACTTTTTGTGTTTTTTTCCACTTTTTAATTGTTGATTGATAATTAAGCTATCCTCAATTTAATGTTTGTGTTAGATGTTCTTCAGGTAATAGTTCGTTGGCTAATCTACATCTTAACTCTTTTATTAATTACCTTGTAACTAAATATGATGATTAGCATAAAACAAGTTAAAAAGGATTTTTAAGCTTTTTATCTAACAACTAAATTACAATTGAACTAAATTGCTTTTAAAAACTAATGGAATTTTTGGAATAAAAGTGGAATGGAATACGAATTGGTTTTGAAAATATGGTGAAACCTCTCAGAACAATGAATTTTATATATCTTTGCTTCAAAAGATAATAGGAGTGTGCTAGTTTAACAAAAATGCCTATAAAAGACCTTTTGAGCTAGTTTGAGTTAAGTGAATTAATTGCTCCACACTTGGTAAAAATTAATCCCTTTAACCGAAACCCAATAAAATAGAAACCCTAGCAATTGGAATCAATTAAATGCATTAACAAAAGTAATCAAGAACTCTAAGATTACAAACATAATATTTTTCATAACAATCTCAAACATAAGTTTTACCAAATCAAATACAAGAAATTACTACTAATGAAGTTTGAAGTGTTAAATTCACAAAATTAAATCCAAATACATCCAATCTTCCAAATTATAATCTCAATCCAAAACATCATAATAATAAAATATAAACCTAGAGTTCAATTATTAAAATGGAAAAAAATTAGAAATTAGATAAAAAGACACCTCAAACTCCAGGCATCAAGAATCAATCAATCCATTGCTCTGGAGAAGAAGAGAAAGGGATTGATTGATTACGATAAGATTATCTTATCAAGCACATCGCCATACTAGTGTATGATCTTTTGAGTTTTTCCATAGATACGATTATACGAAAGCGGATTACTGTAATTGTAATTAATTTTTCAAAATATACAGAGACGGGGGGATAGCTTGAACCATGTGACGCATAGGCACCAAAATAATCAGATGCGAGAAGTGTATATTGCATTAAATTTTATATAAAAATAATTATTCTTGTGTAATATCACAAGAATCTAATATATATATATACACACACACATATATATATAATTAAAAGAATTTTATCCTAAGTGCAACAAAGTTGCTTTAAAATTGAGAAAAGTAGAACATGGTTCGGTTATTTCATGTCGCACAAATTTAAAAGTGTGTATATCTCTCTCTCACACACAGATCATATACTACACACACATTGATAAATTGATATTAATTAATTATTACTCCTTCCAGTAATAAAGAATTGAAGACAGAGAATAATTAAAATGATTTGAGTTATGATTATTATTACTAAAGGTTAAAATTATATAAAAATAATTAATATCCATTGAATTTTAATTTGAAGTGACATTATTTGGAAGAAGAAAAAAAAACTCAAAACTCAAAAACAACAAAATGGACCAATTTACCCATCGGTGGTAGAAGGGAAAACTGATTACAACATTATTTTATTAAAAATAGAAATGAAAATATGAGCCTCTATTTAGGAGAGAATTAGATCGGTCAGCTGTACCTAGATTTTTTATTTATATATAATTAACAACAACTTGGGATTAGTTAGTATTTCAACATTAACTAGTACATCTTAAACTAATTTAAAAGCTTAGGGAGGCTCTTAGCCATTATTGTCAAATTCTCAAATTGACTCTACGAGTTTACTGTTTTTTACATTTTTAGCTTATAAAAATGAGTCGAGTTAGTGGTAAACTCGTGCTAGTTGTAAACTCGGTAAACTCATGAGTTTATACACCAAATTTACCGTTTTTACGTTTCTAGCTTACAAAAACGAGTCGAATTAGTGGTAAAATCGTGCTAGTTGTAAACTCGGTAAAACTCACGAGTTTATACCGAATTTATTGTTTTTACGTTTCTAGCTTATAAAATCGTGTTAACTTACTCTTAAACTCGCGTTAATTTTTTTGATTTGATCATACTCAACGGTTTTATATATAAATTTTATAGAAATTTCTATGTTAAATATGATAATGATGAATGTTGATGGATTTAATTTCAATTATTTGAATTTAAAATATATTTAAATCAAATTGTTGTCATTTTTATATTTTAATTATTTAATTTTACACTAGTAATACCTATTTAATAATAAAAGTAAACTCTCATGAGTTTACGATTCGAGTTCACGATACGAATTTATGTCACTGTCACGGTTTGGTTAAACTCGCGAGTTTGACAACCTTACTCCTAGCAAAAAAATTATTAGCTAGGAACCATATGAATTAAACATTAATTTGAACCGAACAAGAATAATTAATCTTTAGAACAAGTATAAAAGTAATTAATTAAGAGAAATCTCGAAGCTTAATGTTTCCAAATAATGCACATAGGTATCTAGGTAGCCAGCTAGCTAGCCATTTAGATACATTGAAGGAGTTATACAATTATATTGAAGATATTAATACGAGCATCTGATTTAAATTGGAGTAAAATAAGTATAGTAATTAAATTAACACTTGATTAAAGGAAATTGTATTTCCTTTTTCTTTCTTTTTTCTTTTTTTTCCAACCAATTATATTTAAACTCTAATAAAAAATTAAATAAATTTGAGGAAGGAATAGATTAAAGGATCAGAGCAGTTTAATAAAGAAATGAAGACAGAGAAATATTGAAGATCTGTATCTCATGCGTGCAGCATGGAAAACAAATACTTCCACTATAATTAATAGGCTAATCCATATCGATACATGATATAAAAATCTTAAAAAACATATATAGGAGTTCTACGTACTAGTTAAGAAACTAATAAATAAGTAGGAAGTCTATATTTTTGTTTGATAAATAGAAACTCTATACGTATGTACGTATAAATGTCAATGTGTATTCAATATTTATTCAAATGTCAATTACACTAAACTATAATATCATATTAATTATTACTCTTTCCTACTACCCTTATTAAATGTGGGTATACATGGAAAAATATTTAATGTTCTTTGGAAACAAGTAAATGTCTTATAAAAGAATAAAAAATAGAGTACTTGTTTGTTTGTTCTTATAATAAGTATAAGATAATACATCTATATTTTTACTCTTAAAAATGTACCCATTCCATCAAGTTTTTTTCTAAGCTTTCACTTAATAATTCATATTTTATACGCAAAACCTGTGATAGTATTGTTGTTTAAGATCATACTCTTTTAGTTTTAATTGTAAAAGCTAGTAGAAGAATTTGCCTTAATCGTATACAAGACCATAGTTCACTTTATCTATTAAATTCATAATTTTCTCTCATAAATTCTCTCTATTATATTGCACACATGAAAGAGTTTTCCATCATATCAAGGGGTTTGTAATACCCTAAAAATCTATATTATAATTTGGTAAAATTATACCTATAAAAAATAGGTGAATATGGGGTATCAAATGTTAAGATATAATTATCTTATTTTCGAAGGAAAAATCTCTTGGAAATTAGAGAATTTAAGGGCCAAAGTGCCAATGACCAAAATGCCCCTAAGGGACATAAATGATTTAGGAAAATTGTGAAAAATCCTAAAAGTCAGTAAAATAATTATTTGAATAATGAGAGTATGTTATCTCTAATTAGGGTAATTTAATAAATTACAAACTTGGAGAAATGAAATAAGAATGCTCAAAAGCATTAAAATGACTAAATTACCCTTGTAATTATCAAATAATATAAGAGGCATGGAAATGCTAAGGTTAATGCAAGGATATGAAGGTAATAAGGTGTTCAAAGTAAGAAAATTATCAAAAAGTGATAATAAGGTAATTAGATAATTATTAGCTAATTACTTAAGTCTGAGCAAAAGAAATTATGAAATAATTATGTAAAACTCAAAAATTAGTGGTAATTGTCTTAAAATTAGTAAAAATATATTTACTAATTAATTGGAAATTTTGGAGAAAATAGTTGAGTTTAGGTATTTTTAGACCTAAATACAAGAATGGACCAATTAGGTAATTTTGTGGAAATTTTTGGAAAAATTAAATAAATGGTCGTTTGTGCATTTTCCTAATAAAACGAAATAGGGAAAAATGCATATAGGCATATTTTTGGATATAAAGAAAATAAATTCTAACTCAATATCTAGGAATGAGTTTGAATTTATTTTGACATATTTGGAATCAGTGAATTTTTCTGAAGAAGATGATGTTTCCAGAAAAGCGTTTCAGAACTTAGGACCGTACGGACACGTTTTCGAGGAACTTTGATCGACTGTTGGAACCCTAGAAGAGACCGAAATCTAAGTTAAAATAGATATTGTTGATGAGAAATATAAGATCTTCAAAGTTATGGATTTAGAATTTTGAGATTTTCCGAGATTACGCAAAACGGGGACCGATCGGGAAAATGTTTTTTTATAACCCGAAATTCCAAACAAGGCCTTATCAAAACCCTATAAATACCCCCTCCTTCACAAATTCTCACACCATTCCTTGCTCCTCTTGGCCGAAAACCTAGAGAGAGAAAGAAGAGAGAAGTGCTCGAAATCTTGCAAATAAGCCCCGTAGAATTGTCCTAAATCTTCAACGGGTAAGTCTTTTGGTTTTTAGTCTTTAGTTTTTAGTTTAGTAGTTAGTAGAATTGTTAGTTAGATTTAGAAAGTAGGTGACAAGATTCCTACAAATGTTTTAGAGCCTTGTTTGCGTTGAAAAATATGCAGAGGTGTAAACATAGTAGGGATCGAGTCATTTGAAAAGTTGTAGTTTTTATAGCTCTTTCACAAGTAGGTGTTATAATGTTAGGATAGCCTTTAAATTTCAAGTATGATTTGGGTATCATATGGGAGGGCTATTTTAGTCATTATTTTCGAAAATCATAATTTGCGAAGTTCTGGCAAAATTTCGGGAAGAAAATTTGCTAGAGTAACGAAGTGCTGGCGAAATTCCGCCAATTAGGGGCATAGGGGCAAAATGGTAATTTTTACCTAAAATGCCTGTTATAGTGTCAAATCACTAATGAAAGTGATACTACTCGTAGGACGTCGAAACTCGATTTGCCGCCGTTACTGCTGTCCGACGAGCCGCTGTTGGACGTTTCGCCGTTTTCCGTAAAACGTGCCGTTTCCGTCAAAAGTATCGAAGTACCATCAAACGAAGGTACGTTCGCGGCTGTAATCATAGAAATATCTGTTGAACATAAAGTGTTATATAAGCATGAGGTTAACCGTTACCTGAGATCCGATGAACGTTGGATCTCAGCTCTTACTATAGCATCACATCAAGGTCTGGAGAGAGAGACCAAGGACGGAGGATAAGAGTAAGCAGAGCGGACATCACACATGAAGTTGAAGACCGCGTGGAGACCTGATCAAGGACGTCTAGTATCTAAACAGATAATGTATTAATCTTTATGAACAGGCAGATACGCCACTGTTATTGTTATAATCAGTTACTCAATGTTTTTATTCCGCCGATGCTCTACTCTGATGTTTTTAAAAAAAAAATTTGGCTCTGAAATTGGGATGTTACACTTTATGGTATCAGAGCAGTTTTCCTGGCATGGATCTGACTATGTTATTACGGATAGATTGGTGCCGAAGGCAAGGCTAGTCTACGTGGGTGTGCCATAAGTCGCTGCTAACCCGGTGAGGCCCCCATGGTAGACACTTACCTGGCCATTCTGTTCGGTTAATCTGAGTTAGATTCAAAGCCTTTGAGAATATTTTGAAAATGAGTACCGATATAACACTAGTGATATGTTCTGGAGATGGACAGAAACGAGGTCCTTTGCATAAAATAATTAGGGCGAGGAAAGCGTACTGACACGTCTGATAATCCTTATATCAACATCTGATAGTCCTGATAACCCTGGTAATGTCACCTACCGACGACAACTTTGATTACCCAGGAGATCATAGATTTTGAAAATCAGTTCCGACACAAATTCTGATAACCTACTCTGATAACTCGATAGTCGTCGGTTTGGCCGAACGATAGTTCTATCCTAGCACAAAGCTTGTAGGTGGAGCTAGGCCACGCCGGACGAAACTCTAAGACCGACGAATAGAAATACATGCGGTATTTGACCAATGTTAAAGATGTCTATCGGAAGAGCCATTACATAATTTCGTATCTTTCTGGAGATTGAACTAGATCCACTCCTCATCACTCTCCTCGAAACCGCTCCTGAGTGGAAAGCACAAACGAGCTCCTAGGAGAAGGACTATCTAAAGTTTTCATATACCATTCATCGTCTCAAGTGGCGGAAACCCACAGTATCTAGGAAAAAGGAATCGTGAATGACCTACAGAAGATAGATAAGGAATGGGAAAACATAGTTGTGATGTTAGATCCCGAGACGTAATATAAAAGCGAGATATAACCAAGTAGGGTTTGTACGTACGAGATGATTATAACATCTTAAGCATATCTTGAGTATATATTCGTTATGGATATTTCAAATAACCTTGATAAATTCTGAAATCTCTTATCATTCCAATAACTTTATTTACTCTAAAAGCCCGAAAATCCACATCTTTCATTAGTAGGCAAGCAACTTCAACTACCCTGAGAACGGAGGTCTCACACATCAACTCGAACCCGTACAAAACTTTGATTCTGTGCCCTACCTTGTATCTATGGCTAGAATGCCTTCTCAATCAGAGAACCTATAGGATCAGATCATTCTTCCGACGATGACAACCGTGAATATTTGCTGGCCTAAGCTATCAAGATGACTCGAGAATGATTCTTTCTATGAACCAAATCTTCTACAACATGTCACGGATACAAACAAAGAGTTGATCGGTGTCCTACGAACCGAGTATTTGATGGCAGAGCAACGAAGTGATACTAGCGAGAGGACGTATTTCCGGTTTCGAACAGTCAAAACGATTTACGCACGGAGAAATAGGTGCCCTTACCATTTGGATGAGTGGGTGAAATCAACTTTATACCTTTTTCCCGAGACCGCTTCGGATGGAGCAGACTAATAAAATCTTAGATGGAGAACGTACAACCAATTTCTACTCTTTCCTAAATCATCTTCAAAGGCTAGTTTTAGACAATATGTAAGCAAGTAGTTATAAATTTAGTTATAAGTTGTAACTACGGATGTTAAAACTAGTTAAATGATATAGTATCTTTTCTATGAACAATGTGTGTTATAGAGGTAATACAAAGCTTGTTCCCTAAAGAATTATTAATCTTAAATAGAAAGACAGGATGAAAGATTGGCAAGGAATCGAAGTGCTTGGGGGCCAAGATCAAGATGAAGATGCAGTAGACAACCACTAGTGATGCCAATCCCAAGACAACATCTTGAACACCAAAGTGAGTTGCAAGAGCTGAAGGAACGACTGGTTGAGCAAATAACTCGAATGGACAAACTGATAGAGCAAGAGACTCAGCGGGAAAAGTTGAAGGAGCAAACATCTATGAAAGAAAAGCGCAGATTGAGAGACAACCGGAAACCCGCCATCCGATGAAATGTAACTTAGAGGAGCTGCGTAGATCAAGGAATGCCAGCAGAGCGCATCAAGTCGTTATGGACTTAGGCCTACACAGAAAAGGAAGGCGCCTTGGCTCAGAAATCAAGGGAAAAGCAAGAAGGTAGCTCAGACTAAACAACAGAACCATTCACAAATGCCAGGACTCCAACAGATATGTTTCAAGTGTCAACAACCTGGACACTTCAGTAGGAATTGTCCTCTAAGAGCTGCAAGGATAGGATTACAAAACCTAAGTCAGAAGTCACCAGGCATGGACAGCGAGATAGCATTGCTCGAGCGTAAGTCGGAGAATCCTCAGAGATGGTTCCGGATACTATCGTTTAGTTAAAACTATTTCAGTAGATATTATGAACCGATCCAAGTTCTAAACCGATCAATTTTTTTTGATGCTTGTACGGATCCTTTTGGGATGCATACGTATATTTCCTTACGTTGTAATAGTAGCTACACCATTGGGTGTAAGCCTTTAGCTTGTAAAACGTGTTTTGAACCAAGTCACGGGTATAATATAAATCGTACTACTACTAGTGTCAACGACGTTCAAAATAGTGTTAAACTAACGGTGATGAAGAACGGTGACAAAACGAATATATGATTCTCACAAGCAGAGATAGAACTGATGCGGAAACCGAATCTTTATTCAAGTAAATTCGCGTAACGTGCAAAAAAAAAAACAAGGCTCAGGAGTAAGAAACTAAAATCATTTATGTTGAACAAAGACTGTGAGACAGGTTTTCATAAATTGAGTGAGAAGTTGATTACCGCACCAAGAAATTGGTTATCCCAAATCCAAATATATTTAATGGTACTGAATTGGGATATGTCTAGTCAAGCATGACAGTGTGATAACTTACCACTCTCAAGTCTCTTAAAGTCAAACCAATTCACACATAACGTAGTAATAAGTATTATCATATTTCTTAAGTAACTATAAAACATATCACGATTGTATCACTACGTATAGGGTATCTTATGTTGCCACGGTGTATGGGAACCATGGAAACATAATATATCAAAATACGACATGATATCCATAAGTATGAGATATATGGTATTACTTTGCGGTGTATGGGAACCACGGGGATACAGTATATCAAAATACGACATGATGAATGTGTAGTACGCGGTATTATGGGTGCCACTAAACGCTAAAACACTAAAGTACGCGGTGTTATGGGCGCCACGGAAGCAATATATATAAAGTACGCGGTGTTTTGACGCCACGGAAACGCTGTATATATCAATTTAAAACATGATAAAAACATTATAAATCAAACCAAAGCAAATTTTCGATCACCGGGAGGAAAGACTCAAGTTTTCGACATTAGTATCAACTACCATAAGTTAAAAGGGGTATAGATCCAAAAACAAATGTTCACTTCCAAAGATCGACGATCTACTCTACTTGTCTAAAATTCCTACATCTTGTCAAAGTTGACTTACGTCCGAAATACCATCGGTGGTGAACCAAAACTAGCAAGCAATGTAGAAAATAGGTAGCAATCGGATAGAGAAAACTACCAAGAAGATACTCTCTACAGAAGAATGTACCGGTATTTCACATGACGATTCGAGGAAACAAAAGCTGCATGGATATGAAAACTTGATCTTGATAAAGGAAATCCCCGCGAAACTGTAAAATACGCCTGATGAAGCCAAACTTCCAAGTTTTCTTACAATCAAGATGGCACAGAATTGACGCCTTGAATGGGCAGAAGTGTAAATCACTTATATTGCTCGATAAAAATTATTGGAGCAGAGATTTTCATAGTTGGGATATGATTGATCACGTTTTTTTATAGTTTGTACAAGTCACAAAAGATCGTGAGAATCTTTTGGTGAATGAGATGATCGTACATCCCTAGATGCCAGTATCAAAAGAACACCTCAAAAACGAACAAGTAGTTCGCATCACATGAGATCATTCAAGTATTTGTTGGCAACAAACAAGTCACTATTAGATAACCTTATCCCCAAACTCGTTTAGATTTCCATACGATGTGACAAAATCGTTGCAGTCGGATTTGTGATAGAGTAGAGATCCGAGGTTAACAGTCCAAGGTTTAAGATAGTACAGAGTTTAGAGGATAGAGTACAAATTTCGAGGACGAAATTTTGTTTAAGGGGGAAAGAAATGTAATACCCTAAAAATCTATATTATAATTTGGTAAAATTATACCTATAAAAAATAGGTGAATATGGGGTATCAAATGTTAAGATATAATTATCTTATTTTCGAAGGAAAAATCTCTTGGAAATTAGAGAATTTAAGGGCCAAAGTGCCAATGACCAAAATGCCCCTAAGGGACATAAATGATTTAGGAAAATTGTGAAAAATCCTAAAAGTCAGTAAAATAATTATTTGAATAATGAGAGTATGTTATCTCTAATTAGGGTAATTTAATAAATTACAAACTTGGAGAAATGAAATAAGAATGCTCAAAAGCATTAAAATGACTAAATTACCCTTGTAATTATCAAATAATATAAGAGGCATGGAAATGCTAAGGTTAATGCAAGGATATGAAGGTAATAAGGTGTTCAAAGTAAGAAAATTATCAAAAAGTGATAATAAGGTAATTAGATAATTATTAGCTAATTACTTAAGTCTGAGCAAAAGAAATTATGAAATAATTATGTAAAACTCAAAAATTAGTGGTAATTGTCTTAAAATTAGTAAAAATATATTTACTAATTAATTGGAAATTTTGGAGAAAATAGTTGAGTTTAGGTATTTTTAGACCTAAATACAAGAATGGACCAATTAGGTAATTTTGTGGAAATTTTTGGAAAAATTAAATAAATAAATCATTAAATAATTAATTAAATAAAAATAAATATTTATTAATTATAATTATGGGGCAGCCGAAAATTTAAGGAAAAATGAAGATAAGATCACATGTTTAAAATTTTGCAACTTGCATAATAAAATATATTATAATTAATTAAAGTGAAAAAGTGGTGAATAGTAATTTAGGAATTAAGAAACGGATCCTATCTGGAGATCTAGGAATAGGAATTTCAAAGTCAAGGTAAAATATTGATCGGTGAGTTTTACCTTCAAGTGACCTCTTAGGAAGTTAAATCCGAGGTCGTTTGTGCATTTTCCTAATAAAACGAAATAGGGAAAAATGCATATAGGCATATTTTTGGATATAAAGAAAATAAATTCTAACTCAATATCTAGGAATGAGTTTGAATTTATTTTGACATATTTGGAATCGGTGAATTTTTTCGAAGAAGATGATGTTTCGAAAAGCGTTTAAATGCTTAGGACCCGCACGGACACGTTTTCGAGGAACTTGGTGATCGATCGTTGGAACCCGTAAGAGACCGAAATCTAAGTTAAAATAGATATTGTTGATGAGAAATATAAGATCTTCAAAGTTATGGATTTAGAATTTTGAGATTTTCCGAGATTACGCAAAACGCGGGGACCGATCGGGAAAATGTTTTTTTATAACCCGAAATTCCAAACAAGGCCTTATCAAAACCCTATAAATACCCCCTCCTTCACAAATTCTCACACCATTCCTTGCTCCTCTTGGCCGAAAAACCTAGAGAGAGAAAGAAGAGAGAAGTGCTCTGGAAATCTTGCAGCGAAGCCCTGTAGAATTGTCCGGAAATCTTCAACGGGTAAGTCTTTTGGTTTTTAGTCTTTAGTTTTTAGTTTAGTAGTTAGTAGAATTGTTAGTTAGATTTAGAAAGTAGGTGACAAGATTCCTACAAATGTTTTAGAGCCTTGTTTGCGTTGAAAAAATATGCAGAGGTGTAAACATAGTAGGGATCGAGTGTTTGAAAAGTTGTAGTTTTTATAGCTCTTTCACAAGTAGGTGTTATAATGTTAGGATAGCCTTTAAATTTCAAGTATGATTTGGGTATCATATGGGAGGGCTATTTTAGTCATTATTTTCGAAAATCATAATTGCGTCGAAGTTCTGGCAAAATTTCGGGAAGAAAATTTGCTAGAGTAACGGAAATCTTTGCGAAATTCCGCCAATTAGGGGCATAGGGGCAAAATGGTAATTTTTACCTAAAATGCTCGTTATAGTGTCAAATCACTAATGAAAGTGATACTACTCGTAGGACGTCGAAACTCGATTTCTTTGCCGTTACGTTGTCCGACGAGCCATTGTTGGACGTTTCGCGTTTTCCGTAAAACGTGCATTTCCGTCAAAAGTATCGAAGTACCATCAAACGAAGGTACGTTCGCGGCGCATCGTAATACTAACTCGATGCTTATAGTACGCTTATATATGGTACGGATAATTTCATAAGCCATGGGTGGAACTACGTTCGGGCCATGCACGGTGACTAAGGTAATAAACTTAGATAATCACTTACGGCTTTACGGGTTATATTAAGTATAATACCGTCATGTTTTCCTAGCGCTACGGACACGACAAGTACATCGTGGCACACAATTAAAGTGCAGACAGATAACTTTGCTTGTAGGGCGCTTGTTATTTAATGATCATATATATCATTGTGTAATCATAGAAATATCATTGAACATAAAGTGTTATATAAGCATGAGGTTAACCGTTACACGAGATCCGATAAACGTTGGATCTCGGCTCTTACTATAGTATCACATCAAGGTCGGAGAGAGAGACCAAGGACGGAGGATAAGAGTAAGCAGAGCGGACATCACACATGAAGTTGAAGACCGAGTGGAGACTCGATCAAGGACGTCTAGTATCTAAACAGATAATGTATTAATCTTTATGAACAGAAGAATACGCCACTGTTATTGTTATAATCAGTTACTCAATGTTTTGATTCCGCCGATGCTCTACTCTGATTAATGATGGTTTTAAAAAAAAAAAAATTGGCTCTGAAATTGGGATGTTACAGGGTTAATTTTATATTTGAATGATTAAAATGGTCCTTTAGGGAAACCAACACACATATTTTACATATAACTAATAAATTAACTAATTATTTTAATATTTACAAATAGATTATTGAATTCTTCGATCTATATGTAGGACCGGGAGATGTA